>ML821823.1:32604-52037 GCA_009831015.1 Picea engelmannii | reverse complement strand
CCTTTTGAAGCGGTATATGGACAGAAGCCACCTTCAGTTCTCTCATACTTACCGGGTACCTCGAAGGTCCAGGCGGTTGACCAAACACTTACAGTTCGAGAGGATATTTTTCGTACCCTTAAAGAGAACTTGGTCATGGCACAAAATCACATGAAGCAACAAGCAGATCAAAGTTGCTCTGAACGTCAATTTGCAGAAGGGGATCAGGTGTTTCTGCGACTGCAACCATATAAGCAAACTTCCCTCAAGGTCGAGCATTGTCAGAAGCTAACGCCCAAATTTTATGGTCCTTATATAGTTCTCAAGCGTGTGGGACAAGTCGCATATCAGTTAGCTTTGCCCAGTCAGTCGAAGCTACATCCTATTTTTCATGTTTCATGCTTAAAGAAGGTGATTGGAACTAGGTGCCAAATTCAAACCAACCTTTCAGAGTTAGCTGAAGAAGGATCCATTTGGCTACAGCCAGAAGTAGTTTTGGACCAGTGTGAGCGTCGCCTGCGTCAGAGAACCATCAAGGAAGTGCTAGTTCAGTGGAAAGATACGACTCCAGCAGAAGCCACTTGGGAACCAGCTACCATTCTGCAGCAGTTTCCACATCTCAGGCCTTGAGGACAAGGCTGTTTTTAAGGGGGCGGACATGTTAGGGTCCTAACTCGCACATAGGTAGATCAATATATTCAGATGTAATAAAGGTCAATATTAATAAGGCTTTTCAATAAAATAGAATAAGACGGATGTAAGAAGACCTAATAGAAGCTTCCGCTTCTAGAAGGATCTTCCTCTAGATGCTTCTCTTGATAGACATATTTAGTATAAATAAGGGTTGAGGGTATGAAAACCCTAGCTTGGAGATTATTGTAACAGAGCGCTGCTCGACTGGAGGTTGCCCCCTCGAAGAGGCCCGTGAACATTGCTTTCTGAATCAAAGTGCTATTTCTGTTGTTGTTCTTATATCATTTCTGTGTTATTGTGGAGATTATGCTGGTTATATTACTGTTATTTTGCCATTTCTAGCATTTTATTTCTGTTCTGCATATTTATTATATCTGGTATCTTGCAGTAAAAATACAAAGAAAGCTTACCCTCACAGTTATAGAAAAGCTAATGGTATCTTAGATCTTATTCATTCTGATTTCTGTGGACCTATGACTGCTCCGTCCATGAATGGTTGTCTTTATTATGTCATTTTTATTGATGATTGTTCTTGAAAAACCTGGATTTATTTTCTGAAAACTAAAGATGTATCGTTCAGTAAGTTTCATGATTTTAAGAATCTTGTTGAGAATCAGACAGGTAGACATATCCATGTTTTCATAACAGATAATGGAAAAGAGTTTGACTCCCACAAGTACGATGATCTTTGTCGGGCTTCTGGGATTGGGAGCTGACCGTGCCTTATAATCCCCAACAGAATGGTGTTGCAGAAAGAAAGAACAAGACAATTTGTGAAGCAACCAAAGCTTATGATGTATGATCAGAATCTTCCGTTGTCTCTTTGGGCAGAAGTTGCAGGTACAACAGTCTATATTCAGAACAAATGTCTTCATAAAGCCTTGGAAGAGAAACTTCCAGAAGAAGTCTTCACCGGTAAGAAGCCTTCAGTTGATCATTTGAGAATTTTTGGTAGTTCTGTCTACATTCATATACCAAAAGAAAAGAGGACTAAGTTAGAGCCCTCTGGAAAGAAAGACACTTTTGTGGGGTACAGTGAGACCTCAAAAGCATATCAAATCTATGTACCAGGGCAAAAGTACATAGAGGTGAGTAGAGATGCAACTTTCCATGAGGAAGCTGCCTTTCGTTGTTTCAGAGAACTTTCTTGTGATATAGAGGAGCAGGAAGCTCCATCTCCAGAGCCTTCAGATTCACAACTTTTAGATGAGCAGAGGGAGGAGGCCAGAGAGCCTTTAGTGGATCCCATAAGGGATTCTATTGAGTTTCACTTAGAGAAACCTCCTGCCAAAAGGAAGCCAACATGGTGTCGTGAAATTTTAAAGGAAGCAAAAAAACATGCAACACCTAAAGGTACTTTCAGAGAAAGCAAGAAGCCAGATAAATACTCAGTTTTGATAGCTTAGTTGAATCTTGTGATTGACTCAGAACCTTCCACCTTTGATGATGTTGTCAAACATAAAGTGTGGAAGGATGCCTTGATAGAAGAATACGAGTCAATATTGAAGAATGATGTATGGGAAGTGGTTCCAAGACCTCAAGGAAAATCAATGGTAACCTCTAAATGGATTTACAAAATAAAGCATGCAGCAGATGGCAGCGTTGAAAAATTCAAATCTAGATTTGTGGCTCGTGGTTTCTCTCAGAAAGAGGGAATTGATTATGATGAGATTTTTGCTCATGTTGCCAAGTATACCTCTATTAGAGTCATCATTTCTCTTGCTTCACTTTTTGATTGGAAACTTCACCAAATGGATGTTAAGACTGCTTTTCTCAATGGTGAAGTTTAGCAAGGAGTTTATATCGAGCAGTCAGAGGGTTTTGTGATCAATGGGAAAGAATCCCATGTCTGCAAACTCAAGAAAGCCTTGCATGGATTGTAACAGGCTCCGAGAGCTTGGTATGGAAGAATTGACAGTTTTCTTCAGAGTCTTGGATTCTCCAAGAGTATAGCAGATCCTAATCTTTATATAAAGATTGTGAAGAATCACTTTGTTATCTTGGTTCTATATGTGGATGATTTGTTCCTTACTGGGGAGGAATATCTGATAGCTCAGATTAAGAGGGAGCTATCCATAGAGTTTGAAATGAAGGACTTGGGTCTTATGCATTACTTTCTTGGTCTAGAGGTGTGGCGGAAACATGGTGAGATCTTTTTCTCACAAAGTAAGTATACAATTGATGTGCTTCACAGATTTGGGATGCTGGACTCTAAGTCCATGACCACACCTATGATTTCTAACCTTAAGAAATTACATGATCAAGCTACAGGTTCAGATCTAGAAGACCCTACAATATATCGTCAGATTATTGGGTCCTTGATGTATCTAGTACACACCAGACCGAACATTTGTTATGTAGTAAATGCCCTCAGTCAGTTCATGTGTAATTCTCTCACAAAGTAAGTATACAATTGATGTGCTTCACAGATTTGGGATGCTGGATTCTAAGTCCATGACCACACCTATGATTTCCAACCTTAAGAAATTACATGATCAAGCTATAGGTTCAGATCTAGAAGACCCTACAATATATCGTCAGATTATTGGGTCCTTGATGTATCTAGTACACACCAGACCGAACATTTGTTATGTAGTAAATGCCCTCAGTCAGTTCATGTGTAATCCAAAACACATTCATATGGTTGCTGTTAAATATATTCTCATATATGTCCGGGGGACTATAGATTGTGGGCTCAGATACATTTCTAGTGGAGGTGTAATGCTTCACAGCTATACAGATTCAGATTGGATGGTTAGTACAATGGACCGGAAGAGCACTTTCGGATATTGTTTCAGTTTGGTTCAGCTATGATCTCTTGGTCCAGCAGGAAGCAGGGCTCCATAGCCCAAAGCACTGCAGAGGTAGAGTACATTGCTGCAAGTGTTGCTACTAGAGAAGCAATGTGGCTCATAAAACTACTCTCAGATTTGTTTAGTGCTGAGTTGGAACCCACAGTAATTCACTATGATAACCAGAGCTGTATAAAGCTCTATGAGAATCCTGTGTTTCATGATAGATTAAAACACATTGAGATGAGATATCACTATGTTCGGGACATGGTGCAGAAGAACATTCTCAGTGTTCAGTATATTTTGACGGCGAAACAAACAATAGATATTTTGACCAAGCCCCTGTCGTTGACAAAGTTTGTGTACTTTCGAGACAAGCTTGGTGTTGCTGAGAATGTCTCTCTTGCTGAGAGGGAGCGTTAAATTTAATGCAGCTGCAAGAGCCATTCTATGGGAGGATGGAAACGACCCTAGTTGAGATCTAGGGCCCCCAGTTCGCTCTTGGGGTTCTTTGTCTAGGACCAAACAGTTAGAGCCATGGCAAAAGACCCTAGATGGGCCCCCAGTGTATTGCTGGGGTTCTTGGCCAAGGACCAAGCAATTTGATGGTATAAGTCCCTAGATGTGTTCTAGGGCCCCTGGATGTGTTCCAGGGAATCCTTGCTCGGTGCTTGGATTGATCCTTGGTTGTGTACCTTGGTGGATAAGACCCTAGTTGTGATCTAGGGCCCCTAGATGTGTTCTGGGGTATCTTGGTCTGGGACTAGGTAGTTTCATGGTTAAGTACCAAGCCGAGATAATATGTGACCCTCCTCTCTCGGGATGGTCCATGAGACCTAGGAGCAATTAAGAAGAAGGGCATGATCACAACATTGACCTTCCTCGTATGCTGGGATGATAAAAGCTTATAAGTTATATCGCGAGACTCATGTGGACATTCTGCCATTAAAGAAGAACTTACCTTGTTGACTTTGTCTTGAAACCCCCCCTTGCTTGAGTTACGTCCCCCTTAATTGTTGTGTGGGTTTTTGGTTCGGTTCTTTGCTTCTTCCGAAAGAAAGCTAGTCGCCTTGATTTTGGATCCCCTCTCCTTGACTTGTTATTTCCTTGTTAACTTTTATAATTTAAGATTTAATATTTAATATTATAAAATATTAATTGCTTAATTGTTTAAATATTAGGGTTTAAACCTAACCCTAAAGTTAGGACTAATAAGCTAGCCCTAACCTACCTACCAAAACTATAAATAAAAGAGACTTTACCTCACTCAACTCACTCTCACTCTCTCCTAGCCGAGTTCTTGTTTGAGGTATTTTTGCGGCTCCTTTTGTTTAGTCTTCTAGTGGCTGCGACTCCTCTTGGACATGTCTCTTGGTGTGTTAAAGTCTGCTACAACCATTGTGGGCCTACCTTCTCCTGTCTCTTGCATGCCGCTAACCCTAAGGGTCTTTTCCAGCCAGCCACAAGTCTCCTTCTTGTTGCTGTTTGAAGGTCTGGTTCTCTTTCACTGGTATTGCCTTGCTGTCCTGGTGTTTGCTGGTGCCTAGATTGTTGTCTTGGTGTTTACTGGTGCCGCCCTGTGTTTGCTGCCGCTATCCTCATCTCTTCTACTGGTGCTGTCTTTGAATGTTGCCTTAATCTTATGCCTATACTTGGCTACAAGCAACCCTACTTGTCCTAAAATATCATGATGAGATCTACCCTGAGGGTTTGATCCATGATACCTTAAAGCTTTTCTGAGCATACATCAAAGAGGATAACAACAACATATCAGGGAAATTTATTCTTTGCTTGGCTAAGGTAATACTTAGATCTATGTTATGATTTTTGTTATTAAATTTCACATTAGAAATTTCTAAATGTTGATTTAGAATTACAGTAGCAAGTGAATAGAAAATAAATTAAAATTATTTCTGTTTCTGGATAGTTTACTTTTGCCCTTAAATTCTAGCAGGAGAGTCCAAAACAAGCCTCAAAATCCATGAATAGAATTATGAAATTCATCCTCAAGTGAAACTCTCCATCTCAGGAAATAAACTAAGTACCTCATCTTCAAAGCAAGGTCCAAACTTGTGCAAGGGAGCCAAAAATAGTACAAGACAAGATAAATATAGTTAAAATCAACAAACTCATCTTTCAAAGAGGATGCACCTCCCTAAGGTATTCTAAGCATTAATGTGACCTATATAAAGCCTAGTGAATCTCCTCATGTAGTGTGCTCTAGCTTCTAAGAGTAGCAAGCCCTCAAATATAGGAAACTCAAAAATAACAATAAGTTAACTCTCATAACTATAGTACAACTAGAGTGTAAAAATAGTAGGTAGGATTATAAGTAGTTTGCACTCTCGTTGGATAAAAATAATATAGATGACAACCACAAAGGTGCATGGTAGACTCCTTAAGTGTACCCTAGGTCAAAGTCATAGGAAACCACAAGGCTCAATGTGCCTTAGATTTCCCAAGTATGGCAAGTATACCTCATGTTGGAACCACCAAGAACCCTCTAGAAACTGCTAAAATGGAATCGGACCTCGAGAAATCAAACACCTTGAAATGGATTGAAATTTGATGTTGATGATGTATGTCATATTGGGTCCCCAAAAATATAACTATCTTGTTAAAAATAGGCCAAAATTTTCATGGTCTCTGAATCAATTGAATTTGAACCATGAACAAATCTCCATATTGGGTCCCCAAAAATGTAATCATTCTACCATTCAGACCAAATTTCTAAAATAGAAATCCTCTAAAAATAGAAATTTTCTAAAGATAGAAACTTCTTTGATTTGCATCAAATTCGAACCATATGCCAAACTCCATAAAAGGTGACTAAAAATATGATCATATGCAAGAAAATTTGACTTTAATGAATTCAAAATTTTCAAGAAAGTGAAATATTGAAATCAAGAAATTGAAGGCATTGATCCTTGACCACACCCTTTATGAGTCTTCAACCTCCCATACCTGCTTTAAACGCTACAAGGAATTTGCAAGTATGAGGCATCTGTTGCCACTGAAAACTTGTCCAACTGATGAGAGTATAACTGTGACGTGTCTTAAAGATATACTTGTTTGTGAACTACCTATCCAACCATCCACCCTTGAGCAATAACAACCTGTGACCATATGCCAAGTTTGAATAGCTCACGAACCATCGATGCCAAATGATGGATCGACCAACGAGTCCATCCTATAATGCATTACCAACGAGCCATATTTGATAAGTGCCCCAAATGGATTTTGGAGAAATTTTGGGTACTAACATGGGGGGAGCTAAAATTTGGAGTTTTATGTGTTAAAGTAGGATGGAAGGCTCAAAATCCATTAGCAGTCTGATTTATGTTAAAGCTATGGTAGAAAGCAAGGGGATTTCTAGTTTATTTTAATTTCCACCACTTAAAGCTCATGATTTATAGAGGGATGAGTGGATTTTCTCGGTACTAATTCCCAAGTCACTGGGATATGGATATGGGTATGGATTGAGATACATATATGATAAAATTTTATCATATATGAAAATTTTGGACATGATATACTCGGATATGGTATACATAAAAGTACAAACAAAGATAAACACATATGATGATATTAGATACAAAATGGATTCCATGAAGCATAGATCATACCATCCTTAATATTGGAAATATGGCTGAAAAGATTGAATATATATATTTTTAAAAGTAAGAACTAGTTGTATTACTTAAAAGGTAGGTTGTGGCATAATCTGTAGAACCAAGATACAATTCTGAACTATTTCAAGAGTCACCAAAGGTCCTTTTTGCTTAGTCCTCCCAGCGGGTATAGTGGAGAGTTGGGTTCTTCTCCTTTCCTATAGGTGGCCTTTCTCTCCCTAGAGAAGTAGAATAGATCGTTACAAATTGATTACAAAGAACAAGATATAAATAATACATTAAAGAAGCTATCCAAATCTAGTTCTACCCTTTTGGGATCTTGTCTTGTATTATGAAGTAGGCTTGAAATTATTTTTGGATTTCTTTCTAGTTACTAGGGTTTCAAATGAATATAAAAAACTTGCAAACTTGGTGTTAAATGGGGCGTTAGAACTTCATTTATTGTGCACTTCTTTATTTTTAGGATTTTATTTATTTTTCTAAGTTTTTTAATGTATATAGAGCAAAGTTCCACATCGATTGTATTTGTTGGGATGCCATGTGAATTCATATATCTATTCAATTTGAATACATGTGGCATACAAAGTCATACATATACATGAGGGGAGGGCGTATTCAATAACAAAATAAACTAGAAAGTAGAAAGAGAGATTCTCCATTTCATTTTTTCATGTACTCTTGGTCGAGCATTTTAGGAGAGAAGCTATTAGTCAACTCTTTGCTCCAAATCTCAATTTATCAAAGTGGCTTTGGTAGTTGTTTCCTCCTGTTAGCACTGAATGTCACACTTTGACTGCTAAAGTGTAAGCTCAACACCCATCAGTAAGTTTAAAGATAAGTTTTTATGATAAGGTGGCGAATGGATAAAAACTTAGTAAAACAATGTCAATCACAGTGAGTTCCAGATAAAATGCACCAACAAATGAGGTTTTGAGTAACTTAGATCAGGGTTTAAAGAATAAGATTGATAGGTGGAAGACTTCAGTAAGAAAGGTGAAATATATCTACCATTCACATCAGTTAATACTAGTAGGTATATGAAGAAAAACCTTTTGAAACAAGAACTTCTTTAATCAAAAGGGAAACTTTGATAAAATCATAAACAACGTCAAAACAAGTCCTTCATTGCAATACAGATACAATTAGATCAATTGAAACCTTCAACAGACTGCAAATCAGAGTAAGACAGAAACACGATGATAGGGAAAAAGCCTGATTTCTATTAGCCAAAAAGTCTCAGGTCTGGTACATAAAATCTGAGATGTCTCTGTTACATCCACAACATCAAAACATGAGTCTCATCTCAACCATTCGATCCTTTCTCAGTCTTACTATGCCTATCTTATAGTCTAGACCGTCAATGACAGCTTTACAATCCGAGTAACCACTCCTGCATAAGATCCTATGCCTAAAGGTGGCGTGACTACATCTGTTCAACATAAAATAACAAAATGCTAAAATCTAGGCTAATGTTGGCAACGTCCTTAACATTTTCTTTATGGCTGATGAAGTGTCCCTTTGAGCGCATCTTCCTTTGGCAGGTGGCCTCCTAGCTTACAACTGACCCTTAGACAACTGTCATGCATTCATCTAACCATCTGGCAGCTGCTTATTCCTTCAAAACTTCCAGAACAAGAGTTCGCAACACAGTTCGCAGTGCTTGTCTGCATCAACTAGAACTTTCCTGTAGCTGCTTATTTCGTTTGAAAACGCCTTAAAGTATTCCAAAAACCATCTCTAGTGCCACCGATTGTTATAATAACATATGATCATAATATATGACTAAGAAGATAACACCCCAATAGCTAATCATGATTTATCAAGCATGATCATCCTCAAAATTGCAAAATACAAAAATAGGAAACTGTCAAAAATGATATGCGTTAAGGTATTCAACTTCTTCATTTTCTAACTCTGGAGCTCCTCTTGGTTACAACTTTAGCCAACATATCTAGATTTCTCTTAGCTAACTCCTCTTTTAAAGGCTAAAGTTCTATCTTTAGTTCTCTGATTTGTGCCTGGTGAGCTTTGTTTTGTCTGTAGAGGCTTCTGAGCTGCATGTGGAGGGGTAGGAACCTTTTGGCTATAAATATGGCTTTGTCAATAGTTTCATGATACATGTCCATTAGTCCCTTAAGCTTCTTCTTTGCAACCAATTCTCCCTTCTTCATTTCATCAACTTCAACGCTTGCCTCTTTAAGTTGTCTTTTGAGCCTCTTAAAAGTATGGTTGCTCTCTTCTTGAGGAGTGGTGGTGTCAATTATTTCAACAGGCTTTTCAAGATCTATGGATTTGCCTTTCCTTTGGGCTGAAACTCCTACTGCATCATCCATCACAGGGATCTCTTTCTTGGCTGCTGCTCTGGTAAGAGGCCTCCTAGCTTTGACCTTCTTAGCTGCATTGGGTGAAAGGAAACACCAACTTTCTGCCTCTTAGGCCTCTGGTTTTGCTTGAAGGGACCTTCATTGGAGTGGGATTTGGCAAGGTGGAGCTTCTCTCTGTGAAGACTGTGAAGGTCCTCCTCCTTCATGATCCTTTGTTGCTTTATCATCTCTAGCAGTCTTAGTGCTCTTTCTTTTCTTGTTCATTTCTAAATATACAGTCTTGTCAATATGAAGAGGGTTTTGCATTTTAGACTGTGGAGTGGGAGCAACATTTAGCTGGAAGTGCGAAGAAGTAATGAATGCTTCCCAATCAATGTTTTTCTTTCTCAATACCTCCATCACCAACATCTTTATAAGGCCTGAATGGAAGACACTTGTATCAACTGCTTTTGATTTAGCTTGAACCTTGTTAGACATTTTGCCAATACTTCTAAATAGGTAGAAAGGGAGATTCATGGCATCTTTACCTGTGAAGTGTAGCAGTGGCCTTATATGGTATTGATATATCATGTTAAATCTCCGTTCACAGGTGAAATATCTTTGAATCACCTTCAAAATCTTATCAAAGCCCTACAACATATGATTTTTGGGCACTCCCTTTGACAAATTGTCCCCTTGGTATTCTGGTTTGAGGAAATCCTTGGAGAAAGCAACATTTAGGGTCATGGCCTTGAACCATCTCTCACCAATGTTAGGTATCTCGGTTGCTGCTGAGATGGACAATTCAAACACCTCAAACTCCAATATCCCAACCTTAGTTTTGTTCCCATCGAAGTTAAGTGCAAACTCCCTAGCCACCTCTGGGTGCCCTCTCTGCATTTTCTGACAAAAATTAATGCAACCTACTCTTTGGAAAACTTCCCTGATCAAGGGTTCAGAATAAAAAAACTGCATATCGTAGGGTTCTGTTCTCACAATTCCCCCTCCTTTGTGAGCCTTCCTTTGCTGTGGACTATCCATTAATGTTGTTTGAAGAAACCCTTACCACACGATTTAATGATTGCTAGAGGTGAAACATGGAAAACAAAGGATTAGGGTTTTAATCTCAAGACATTCCCAATAGGCTAGTTTTGTGTAAAACTTTTGTACTTCTCAGCTCATTTGACCTCCAAGAATAAGACAAGGTATTTTTCAATCAGGAAGACAAGGGGAAAGAATACTAAAAATTATCATGAAGGGATATCAAAACAGATCTTTGCAAAACAGATTTTATCAACCTCGAACTTGTTCATAACATTACTACTCTTTTGCAAAACTCAGGTTGGCTTCCACAGGTGACTAATTTTACAGTGCAGACTAGATATGAGTGTAATTAAGTTGGTTGAGCTTGTAGAAGACAGGTTTTGTAAAAGGTGTTGGAACAAGAGGGTTTGCTGCACAGAGTTCGTAGCGCCAGGGCAGGGGTTTTGCAACACTTGGGAAAGATAAGCAAAGCAGGCGAAATGGATTAGGGGGAAAGGTGGCCTAAACCCAGGGATACTTATGGCGTAATGAGCAAGGTTTAGAGCACATGAAAATAGGTTTTGAAACTTGTTAGCAGGTAAATGAGACAATTCGTAGCACCCAAAAGGAAAAACAACCAACAAGCCCTTTCCCGACCTTCAAATAAGGTGAAAATTCTCATGGAGTTACCTGGTGGCCTTGAGTTGAAAGCTCGTATCTTTTAATTTGCACAGGGGCGCTTGAAAATTGTCCAACCTCCAACTCTCCTTTGCAGCCAGTTCGCAGCGCCGAGTTCATAGCACCTGTTTGCAGCACCAGGTTCACAACGTCGAGCTCAAATATGATTTGCACACTTGGAGAAAACAGTTAGAATCCTTTATGACATAATCCCTGGACATTTGTTTAAAATATTAGCTCTGAAAACAAGGAGATCTTCTTTGACACGCTCCATAAATGCAATGATGGCAATGAATGCATGGTGTACCTTTGAATGTGCTGCAAACTCTCCTAGTGAGTTGGCAGCGTACAAATCAAGATTGAAAAGACAACTAAACGGGTAAAGGTGACAAAAGGAGGGGTCTGCGTACAGCATGGAGGAGGTGACATGTCAGGGTGATGATGGAGAAATTGAAAGATGTGACTCATGAAGGCTTTATCTGACTTGTTATGATAGCAAGGCATAACCCAATGACTAGACCAAAGCCAAAACTAACGTTAGCTTATTTACATCAAAAATTGAAAAATGACTATAGCAAAGGGACATAAAAACCTAAAACTTAATGAAAACCTATGACTCAAAATCAAAACTGAAAAGATTTTTGACCCTTGTAATTTTATGTGATAACACCTCCTACCAAGCAATTCATCCAAAGCTCTTGTAGGGTGATCAACGAGATCAAAATATTTCTAATAGCATTTAGTCAATCGTGCTTCTTAAGGCAAGAAACATTTATGATACAATGGATTGTGTGCATGCATATTAGCTCCCCATCTTATGGAGAAGATAAGTTGGTGGTTTGAAAGGGTTGCTTTTGCTAAGACCTATACCAACGATGATTTCCAACAATTGAATGAGTAGATATTTTTCTTAGACAATGTGGCTTTATTGAGCTACCACTTGAGCACCCTTTCATTTCCCTCTTTGAAATTCGGCCATGTAAGCCAAAGCTTCGATGAGTTGTTTGTCCTAAATATATTAGTGTCAAAAATTCCTTGGCATGCTCTAAGGATAGCCTAGGATTCTCTCTCTTTACAAAGCCTAACAATCAACATGTCTTCCTAGTCCTTTGCGACATGTTACCATGTTGAAGCCCCCGCTCCCAAAACATAAAAAAGGCCAGTAGGTTTTATGGTGTTCATCAACCAACCATCTTCACTCTTGGCTCTCTCATTGATTTTGTTTGAGGCATATATATATTGGCCCACCCCAATAGACGATTGTTCAAATTAAGCATCACCCAAACAAGTTGTTGGGAGGGATCAACACCCTAGTTAATAACACTTGGAATAGTTTGAGAGGATATCAAAACTATTTGCCCCCTTACCTTCTTCATGGTTAGAAAAATAAATGGTCAAATTCGACTAAGTATAATTTAAAGCTCTCTTCACACTAAACCCAAGTATCTTAACTTCTTATTAGCAAAATATATTTAACTCTTGAAGTGAGTATCTTATTCTTCTATCCATATTTTACCTGCAAGGAGTTCATATCTTTTCCATTCATCGTAGCTTGAACATCAAATGGGTTAGAGGTTGACAAATCCTTTAAGGGATTGAGTAAAATAATCATGTAAGATGTGAGTCTTATGCTTTTTCAAGTTCTTTTTGAAATTGTATGAGACCCGTGGGTTCAAAAGTCAGGGAGGAGAGGGTGATCCCTTTTGTTCATAACTTGAGGGGCACCTCATTGAGAGGAGCGAGCTAGTTCTTTATTCTATGGTTGAGAGGTTTGTGCGTAAGGGGCATGTGGCTTATCAATGACTGAGTGACTATGGAGCCAAACCTTTTTGGTTATGTTGGGCCTTCTTCGCTTGTAATTTTTCTTTTTTGACAACCTATGTCCAACCCCCTTGGATTTATTGGCCAGCATGGGTGGCTAGTGGATCTTGAGGAGCTTGAGGTTTCAAGCTGATGTGTAGGAATATGGGGACATTTCCTAATCTTGTGTTAATGTTTGGCAAATTAAAATATTCCTCTGATTGGTGGAATATTTTGTTCCTGACTAGAATAATGGCGCACTCTTTAAGATCCTTGGACAAATTAACCTTAATATCCCATCCCCAAATAAAATGCATAATAGGCTTTAGAGATCCTTGTCCAAGAATGCCCAAAATTGTATGGTTAAGTGTGGGAATTTAACTCGGAATAGGCAATGTACCCAAGTGCTTCACTTGGCTAAGAAATCTCTTACCCCGTAGGAAAAGACAATGAGATTGTTTCTAGATATGCAAGGATTGCAAGAAACAACTACACTACAAACATCTTTGTCATGAAATTAAAATAGGAAAAAGCCTTTTGTTAGGGTTGAGTGGTAATGCCAACCATGATGCTCCCAACTTTCCATCCAAGTCTTCATCATGGCCTCTAGAGGGACTTGTACAACAAACTTCAAAGTCGCAGAGGATTGTGTGCTTTGTTTATCTAGATTAGAGCTCATCATACTTAGAAATAGCAATATCAACTAGGATTTCCTCAACCTCATTAGATATGTTCCTTGTGCTAAACCTTTAACACAAACTTGTGGGGGCACTTAGGTGGTACCATCTTATAGATTACTACTAGACACAACAAGAACTACATGATTGGAAATAATAACAAGATTTTTTGGGGATTTTTATGACCCATAAATAGCTTTATATGGGAAGGTGTGGTATATGAGTGATTGCCAAGTATAGCAAGTTGAGTGATTGCCAAGTATAGCAAGTTGAGTGATTACCAAGTATAGCAAGTTGAAAGGACATCACATTTTTTTAATTTTTATATTTGCCACCCATTAACATTGAAGTGAAAAGTTGTTGGCACTAGGGCTGTGAACTTTGTCAATCACCATAATTGACGAACATTTGTTGCCTTGGTGGTCCACATTCTTGGAGATAATGTGTACATGGGGAAATTGAACCTTGGCAGGGGAATATCACCACCCCTGCTTTACCTATCCACTAGGCCCTTGTTGTCAAAAGGATACATTAATTACAAATACACAACAATTTTAATTATTGATTGCACATGCAACCATGATATTTAAGCTTTGTTTGTGGTGTATTTCACTATAATCTTTGCTATTAGTATTTGATATGATTGGATATGTGTACAAATGAGGTTAGACACCTCTCCTAAATTATTGTTAGGTTCACATTTATGTGGGTTCTAACCTTAGGTGTGGGGCCCACTAATGCCAAGTATAGTCACAAGCTGATCACATAGGTTGTCTGAATGTAACCCACTTGTACCACAAGGCTAGCCCCTTAATGGGTTATGACACAAATCAAGATTGGCCAAGATAACTCCAACATTACCAAGTCCAAATATTTCCTAATAGTGGTCACTTGGTCGTTAAAGTGCATAACAATTTAAATAACCTAATAAAAGTTCCTAAATATGCTTAATACCAGGGATGGAATTTGACGGGCAAATTGCTCGTCATGGGGCAATTTGCCAGTCAAATATGGTAAAATTGTTTGAGAAACCGTCAACATTCTTCATTAAATGTGTCAGAACGGGCATCGAAGTTGTGGAAATCGTCAAATTTGATGGGCTATTTGGATTTGAAATTCCAACCCTGCTTAATACAATTTAATTAGGCCATTTAACCGCTAGCTATAGAGTGGCCAACTAATTATGGATTAAACAATAAAATATACACTTAAATAGCCTAAATTTTCTTAGCGAGTGTCGTTAAATTTAATGATAAATGGTCATAGTTAAATGGAAAGAGGCATCTTTTATGAATGGAACATAATTAGACTTTGTGCAATCTCTTATATAGTGAAAAATGGGCCATTATATGCCCTCTTAAGGCATCGATTGGGTATCTTTTGTTCTTTGTATTGAAAGAAGTGAGGCACAATACAACTTGGGTGGAAGAAGTGTGCCACACAATGTAGTGTGTGTAATGCTAATAAATAAAAAACTAGCATAGATCCATCTCAACCCTAGGTCTTTTAAGCAACGAGAGGTTTGGATGTGGGTGTTTTTTGATCCCTCCCATTGCTTAATAAATCCAAAGTTAAAATGGATCCATGCTACTTACTTTCATTTTGGAGATTTTTGAGCATTGCAAGTATGCACTAAGTACTTTTTGGTGTTTAGGTGGTCGACGAATTTTATGTTTATCGCTAAGTGATAATCTTGCATGGTAGTATTCTTTTCATGTCATCACTTCTAATGTTTTATCATATTAGTGGTAAGGGAACTATAGGAGTTTCATAAAAGCTACTTTAAATTTTTTTCCTTTAGTATCTTTTTTTGATTTTGAGTTGGTGAGGCTCAAGGATCAAATGTAACTCCTTGCTTAGTAGGCAACGAGTGTTCTTTGTGGCTTTAGAGGTCCACATTGGCCACTTACGAGAATTCCATCATTGCTGTCCTTTGACACAGAGAATGCATTTAATCCATAATCACCCTTTATTAAGAATTTGTTTAGAGTAAGGAGGTTTCCTCAGTACTATGTCGAAGGCTTTTTTGAAGTCCACGAAGTAGTGCTAAAGTTCCTTATTTTTGGAGTCCCAAGTCTTCTCCACTGCGTGTGGTCAGATAAGGCAATAGTCTATAATGGAGTGTTCAGGTTTGAAACTTGGTTGCCCTTCAACTTTCTTCCTAGTGTCCTCTGTCCATTTACTAGGTTTCCTTTCGAGAAGCCCTCATACTAGTTTCACAAACACTGTCTATAATGGAGTGTTTGGGTTTGAAACTGGCTTGCCCTTAAGCCCTCTTCCTAGTGTTGTTTGTCCACTTTCTAGGTTTCCTTTTGAAAAGCCCTTGTAGCCTTGGTTGATCATTATTGTTTTGTAGTTGCCTGGGTTTTTCTTTGCATGTTCTTTGAAGATCGATATGATGAGGCTTGTTGTCCAACGTGTTGGGAAGCCTTCCTAGAGTGTTTGATTAAGAATATTTGCTAAGCGGTGGTTGTTGTATTCTTGTCCGCACTTCAAGTGTTTCAATTGGAGGCCTTCAATATCCCTTGATTTTTTGGTCACAAGCCTTTTGATACCTTCCTCCACATCCTCTTTTGTGAATCTTGGCCCTTTGATGTCTGTTTTCATAGGCTTACCTTTGGTTTATGTATTTTCATATCGCTGCTCGGCGTTTTCCACCCACTTTGTCACCAAAATGTCATTTCGTTGTATCTGCCACTTTGTTTGTAACTATTTCTAGAACCCCTTGAGGTTTTTTTATTTGCAATGTCTAGTAGTTCCTCATCTCTCTTCTTCACTAGCCTCCCTTCTAGACCTTTAGGCCTACATTAGCATTGTGGGGTCTAGTTTGAACTTTGTACCTCTTTCTTGTCCTCTTCCATGTCTCATCATACCGTGGGTTAATTGGGAAACTGTTCGTTAAGCACCCCAATTTCCATGTGTCGATTTTTACATATTTCTAGGTTGTTCTCAATCATTGTCATCGGTGTTTCACTTATATGTTTTTGTTGTCTTATTGTTCCTCAAAGTCTATTTAAAAGTTAATTGTTTCCCTTATGTTTGGAAATTTTCTCTATTGGTGCTATTGATTTTCATTGCAAGTTGTGCGAGTAGGCTTGTCCTACTCGTGTCACAATCTCCTTGCTTGCTAATTTATGCAAAGAGAGGCTTATGGTCCAAGACACGACCTCCTGACATTGGCTAGTTAAAAATTGTTGAATTTTCTCGATGCTTTATGTCAGTCATATGATATAAACTACCACACTATTTCCATTGTGGGTGAAACATGTTTGCCCTTCTAAGTTAGTCCACATAATGAGATTGTTGTAGATTAGTAGGTTGTGGGCATTGCATAAGGTTAGTAGCTCCTCTTCAAAGCGTGTTACCTCCTTGTTCCCATCTGTTGAGTTTCTCTTCCATTCTTCGATATTTTTTGTGAGTGGAAGGGAGTGTTCACTTTTTGTATAATGTGCAAGCTATAAGGCCCCAATTCAATCGTTGGAATCCCCAATGAGTTGGATTTTTCCTTTGTTTTAAACACATACGTGTCCCTCGATAGGTGTTGCTAAGGTTCTTCACTGCTTATTGCTTGCTCCTTGTAAAGGTCAAACTTATTGGCCACGAAATAGGAAGTTGAGCTCAAGCCATATGTATTGATTGTGGGTGCCATACTTCTTTATTGAGAGGTGGTGGCTCATAGTGTCTTCTACAAAGCAAGTGATCTCTTCGTGTCCTTTGTTGTTCTTGGTTGCTTTGTTCCACACCGACCCTTTCTACTAGAACTAACAAGGTTTGTCCCTATGCTATGGCCCTAGACTGAGACCTCTCCATAATGGGTATCCTTGGGTATTCCACACCACTACCTTGATTCATCTTATGCATTAATTTAGGATGCAACGCAAAGGACATACAAGTACACATTTATACAACTCTAAAAACTTTGGGATTTTCACCAATATACTGATTTTCATGGAATTTCTTCATTCCAAGTGTACTCTAATTATTGCACCTACAACTAGCTCATAACTTAGTGTGCAAAGGGGTAGCGAGGGAGATAACAACCGGGTGGGCTAGGCTATCACAACATTGTAATCCTCCGAGGGCCATTATCCCAGGAAGGGAGCCCAATAATAATAAAACTCAAAACTAGTTTTCCCGCAAGGGTTTTTCCAAGGGTGTTTATTCGAATCTCGTGTGCAATGTGTGTCTGGTTTATGTGTTAATGCTTCCGCTTATTTTCGTTGAGTAACCTAGCTGTGCTTTAGTTCAGTAAATTTATTTTGCTCGGAATTAACTGTCGTGTGCTAGGTTAGCGGAATTCAACATCGTATTGGAGCCTGGACTTTGAAGATGAAGCTGAGATTTGCATGAGATCGAGATTGGCGACGAGAAATTTGCAGGTCTACCGGGAATTTTTCTTTTCTTCAGATCTGTAGTTGCGCGTAATAATTAAAAGAAAAATCTGTTGTATGGATCTGTACGGATTGACTGCGTAGAAATAGCTCTAGCCTGCAAGATCTGTGGCTGGGCTCGCGTGGAAGTAGCAAGAAGGACCCACAGGCGTAGACTACGAGTTGCTAGGCGAGTGTGTGCAAATTTGGGCGCATGTGGAAAAGTCTGTTGGTAGAGTGAGTTAAGTGCAACTGACGAGTTGAGCACGTGGGTTGTGTACACAACAGGGGTGGTCGAGCAACTGAAGTGCACAGGGAGATGAGGTGACCTCTGGAATCTACGACCGTGTTGGAACGCGTGGCAGGGGCAACAAGTGGAGGTTCGAGCTGCTACAGATGTAGAATGACGCCCGTGGTGGGTGTTGCCGTCCTAATACACACTTAGGGTAACGTGGAAGAAACCTTCAATCCACTTAGTGTGTCCTTGGGGGCAACTCTTGAGTCAAGGTGCTGTCACCTCATCCTCGACTCCTCCGTCTAGGCCAACTCCTAGCGAAGCCAAGGGGGGTAGTCCCTATAAAAGAAAACTAAGGCTTTTCTAAACTAAGAAAGAAAAATACTTTAGCCTAGGAGTTTATTGCTGAAAAATAGAATTCGATCACACTACTTAGCATATATCATCATAAAGAACATTTGCTCATGAAACATTTATACATCAAAAGGATATAACCGCTGCAATAATCAAGAGCAATATAGAGATTAGATAACATGCATAAGTAAAATTGCTTACATAAGAAAGACTGAAAATATGTTTTAACCAGTGCCTTAAAGGGAGTCGTGGGCAGTGTAGATCGAAGATTTTATTAAGGTTAATTTTGTAATTAATTAGTGAAAGTGTTTGTCCCCCTTATGTATTATTCACCAATCTAAAACTTGCCGAATGGGTGTGCCGCAGATCCAACAAGGCGAGTTGCCAGGTGATTTGACACACTCCACCAAAGGTAGAGGTTTTAGACGAATAGTACCACTCGGAGATTGCCCTAATTATACTAGCAAGGTTCAATTACTTTGATGAAAATAAAAAGATAGATCACACACCCTGCTTTGTAATTGAGGCACTTGTACAAACACTTGAAAGAAAAGAAAGAAATGAATTGCAACACATAAGTTTATATACCCTGTTTTGTATTTGAGATAGAGATCAACAAGATATTGCTTGAAAATGTTGTTGCAAAATTAATTGAAGAAGGAAAATTACTTGAAACTAAAATTGCATGAGAATCTAAGAATTAGTTTAACATGCACGAAGTTAGAGTGTTGTAGTGTGTTTGGTATATTTGACTTGTGTATTTGATTGTTAGATCTTAAGCATGCACAACTCAAGGAGAAAAAAAAGACAAACCACAACACCAATCCCCCTAAGGGGATGAAGAAACCGGGCACAAAGGGCCCGCTTTTATTACTTATTACAATGGAGAACTTAGTG
>ML821823.1:22016-32496 GCA_009831015.1 Picea engelmannii | reverse complement strand
TGTGTATTTGATTGTTAGATCTTAAGCATGCACAACTCAAGGAGAAAAAAAAGACAAACCACAACACCAATCCCCCTAAGGGGATGAAGAAACCGGGCACAAAGGGCCCGCTTTTATTACTTATTACAATGGAGAACTTAGTGCTCTTTGAGCTTTTAGCTCTCTTAGAAGAAGAGGGATCGTTATCAATGGATCATTAAGAGGAGTACAAGAAGAAAAGAATAAAAGAGACATTTCGCTTTGACGAAGTCACAACCCCCTAGGGTCTCTGAAAGTCTTGAATTTCACCCAAAACGAGCGGAATCTCCTCTTGGATATGTATTTGCTGCAACAAAACAACAGACAGATGAAGTTAGAAACAATAGAAAATAGTTCTAAACAACTAAAAATTTTACCAAAAAAATTTAGAAATTTTTCTAAGGCAAAAGGGGAAATTTTTTAAGGCTTTTGAGGCTTTAAACAATCCTAAATTAGGCTCTTTTTAAAGAATTCTGTTTGGTGTTTTAGGAAAGCAAACATACAATCTCTAAACAGCTTGATAAACAATTTGAGCTAAGCAAAAATTCTTAATCTAAAACTTAGATGAAAAAGACTAAGTAAATTGCTTCAAACTTTGTCTAGATCTACCTTTAAAATTGACAAATTTCAGCCTAGATCTAGCAAACCATGCATGCAAACCTTTAGATGTTTAAGAAAAAAATATTGACTTATTCTAACTTGCATGCAATCAAAGAAAAGAGGGTAGGGGAAAGAGTTTTATTAGATTTGAGTTTTTGCTTGAGCTTGAAAAATTTGAGCTATGTGGCTCTCCTTGATGTGAAGAAGAGGGTGAATGCTTTCTTGAAGAATTCCTTGGAAAGAAGAGAGGAAGGAACTGAGCTCCTTTGCCTCTCCAAGAGATTGGTGCTACCTGCAAAATTGATACTTGCAAGTTCCTAGATTTGGTGTTTCTCTACACAACAAGCTTCAAGAGCACATTAGTTTAAGCAAAAACACACATGCTATTAAATATTTGAGTATAGATCAACAAGTAAATTGCATAATAAACAAATTAAACAACTTACTCCATTTAATTAATTCACTAAAAGCTTAAAGAAAACCTATCAGACTTGGCCGCAATTTCCAAATGACTCGGAAACTATGTTCTAGTATGAGCTTATATACATTTAGACACTAGACATTGGATTTTCCATGCCAAGACCTGCTTGTCAACACATACTCCGGCTTTGGAGCAAGTCTTCTCAGTGAAAAAACTTATAAATTATTTAATCGCTCACTAAGGCAAGCAGAAAAAATAATTAACAAGTAGAAAAAAACACTCCGAACTATGTACCCACTCCTAGTTCAAGGGTGGCCAATAGCCTTTTACAATCTCTCATACTTAGGACATTTATTACAATGGTGGAAATGCGGGAAAAAGGGGCCCTTTTAAGGCTTGCTGAATCACTAAAATCTGCATATATGAGCACTGATTGCTCATTCTCTGGCGGCTCTTCAGGAAATCCAGCGTGTGCAAATTGGTGGATAACAGTGGGCACTGAGTAAGCAACCGCAAGTGTCTGGCTGAGGGTGGAGGTGGACAACGTAGAATTTATCGCTGGAGGTAGATTCGTCAGCAGAGGAGACGAAAGAGCGGCTGGAGCAGCCGAGCCGCCAAGGAGAAGCCGTCGACTGGTAGGAAAGGACGCGAGTGCAGAGAAAGAGGTGTTGGCAGGGCCAACTGGCAGGTCAACGACCAACGTGCAGAGGTGAATGTTCGACGGGCTAAGGACGGGTAGTTGTGTGGTGTTGTCGCTAGAGAGGAGCCGTCGGTAGCCAAATGATAGCCGCCAGTGTGGACAGTGAGGCTGTTATGCAGATTATGGGACTAGTACCATGCATGCAGTGAAGGGGGTTGGATGTATTAGTTTCTAGCTAGAGTCGAGTTTTTTTGGAGGTGGCAGGAGTGGCGTATGTCCTAGGGTCGAAGTTGCTCTCAGTATCAGCGTTGGAGGACATGGGGTATGCAGTTATGTTCGAGGATGGACAGGTACTCATATGTTCAGAGGGAGCATGTAATACCCTTGTTTCCCCCAGCTTGTAAATATAACTATAACCTGCTAAAAGACTATGGGCAGACTGAATATATGTGGATGTTGGAATTGATGAACCTTTTTGTTATAAAAGGTAATGTATATATTTCTGTTACTAAATAAAATGGAAAGTGTTGCATCACTGTTGAAGGGGTTTGCTAAGGTAGATCTTGATGCATGAGAGAGATGGGGAGGGGAACTGGTAATGGTTGACATGACCCCTAGCAGACCAATACTCTGCTGGATTTAAATTATTCAGACCCAGAACAGTCCTCCGACCCAGAAAAGTAAACTACCAGTCAGGCTGGTAGTTGGGAAGTCTTCCTCAAGAGGCAATGAGGAAATGGGCAGTTTACCCATCTGGAAAAACTTCCTGACTTGACCACGAAATGGGGATTTGGACCCACGAAATCTTGCTGAGGAAGGCAAGAAAAGGTAGGAAATTCGTGGGCAAGGAAGAGGATGGAAGGAGGAATGGGTCTAGTGACCAGTTCTGAAGAAAGAGGGCATGTAGAGGGCATGTGTATCTCTCTGGTTTTGAAGAGAACTGAGAAACAAATATGTTATGGGTGCAGGAATTTGCTGGGCAACGTTTTCAGTCCAAGCTGATAAACGGGGTTGCAGAGAAGATGAGGGACCGAGGAAACACTCATTGCAGACCCCCTGTATGCATCCCTAGGAGAGGGATTGGCACGCAGTCCAAGGAGAATTTGCAACATTCAATAGTCTGTACAACAACTACAATAGAGGTCGTACAACAGTGTTTGCTAGTTGTACAACAAGAGGAGGCACATAAATCGACGCTGTGAGTATGCAACAAGATTGGCATGATTTTCTATGCAAGTTTGCTGCTTGTTCTTTTCCGTACTGATTCTCTTGGCACACGTTTCTATACATTTCTGAAATTGTTTGTGGAAGTTTGATGGCTGTTCTGAGCCATACTGGTCGTATAGTCAAGGCAATCTACCCTAGTTGCAGTCTGGTACAGTTTGTATTGAGGGATGACTTGCTGAAGAGAGAGATTTTCTGTGTTGTAATTATGATGCTATTTGCTGTTGTATAAACTCTGATTTTCCATGAGCAGAATAAAGAGCTTTTTATTCTCAAATCTATCTCTAATTTTTTGTGTATTTTTTCTTGAATTTTCACTATGCTAGGCTCAAGCATGAGGTTTATTTCAATTTTAGCGCTTACTTGAACCATAGAAAATGCAGCTACACCATTAACAATTGCTGCAATGACCAAGATCACAAGAAGAAATACCATGCACAAGAACACAAGAAATATCCTGGGAAACCCTTCTCAACAAGGGAAGAAAATCCAACAATCCTTTGCTATATTCTCAAGAGAAAGACCTCCCACACCATAGACCTAGCACACAAAAGGGTGCTCTCAAAAACCAAGAAGGCTAACGCGCAAGAGAGGTACACACTTTAGCCCTAGAAGATGTACTTGCTGAAATTTCCAAAATCACATGTGTGTTGTGTTTCCTCAATGGGGAAATCACATTTATTTATATTAGATTGGACACATCAAAAGTGGTGTCTATTGGCACAACAGGGCCGACCTCGGTAACTTGGAATA
The DNA here is from genome assembly GCA_009831015.1 of Picea engelmannii. Lineage (NCBI taxonomy): Eukaryota > Viridiplantae > Streptophyta > Pinopsida > Pinales > Pinaceae > Picea > Picea engelmannii. Next base: position 28,840 of record ML821823.1, on the reverse strand, counting down.
TAATTAATAATTACCATATTAATTATCTTTCACTTTATGGTGGGGCCAACCTGTACCCTTTACATCACAATTAGGGTTAGAGGTAAATCCAACTCTTAGACTATATAGAAAGGGATCTCACACACCCACTAGTGGTCAACAACTAGGGGCGCGTCCACCTGTGCTCAGCCATAGGGACGTCCATCTCAATAAATCTCTATCTCACTGAGTCTCACAGGAGAATCATCTGGACACACACTCACTAGTGCTCAGCCACTAGGATCACGTCCACCTGTGCTGAGCCATAGGGACACCCTACTCAACATATCTCTATCTCACTGGGTCTCACAGGAGAATCATCTGGAGTACCACATTGTCTCAACTCTCTACACAGAGAACAATAAACCCATCACATGGGCTCCTTCACCCCTTAGAGGGGTACACATCGTTTCATCTCAAACGACACACCCATCTCATGGGCATCTTCCCTACACAGGGGCACACAATGTTCCATCTCCGTCTCAGAGAGAAACAACACACCCATCTCATGGGCATATTCCCTACACAAGGGCACACAACGTTCAATCTCCATCTCAGAGAGGAACGACAAACCCATCTCATGGGCACACCCAACTCATGGGCTCTCTCATAGGCAGACTCATTCAGTTTGTGTCCTGGAGGATGTCTCATGCAGCTGTAATCATCAACACTCCCTCTCAGCTAGGGAGGCATTGTCCACCAGGCCAAGTCTCTCACGGAAGTACTCGAACTTCGTCTTGGCAAGTGGTTTGGTGAAGATATCTGCAATCTGCTCATGTGTAGGAAGGTATTGCACGTGTATTGCTTTCCTCTGCACCATGTCTTTGATATAATGATATTTTATCTCAATGTGTTTCGATCTATTGTGAAACACAAGGTTCTCAGAGAGATTCACACAACTTTGGTTCTCACAATGGATAATGGTGGGATCCATCTCATGATCAAATAAATCTGTCAGGAGCTTGCGAAGCCACACTGCTTCGCAGACTGCCACACTGCTTCGCGGACTACCACACTAAAGGCTATATACTCTGCTTTTGCGGTACTCAAGGCCACATAGCTCGCTTTCCTGCTGCACCAGGAAACCATGGCAGACCCCAATGTAACAACAACCGGATGTGCTCTTCCGGTCCATTGCGCTCCCTGCCCAATCTGGATCAACATATCCCTGCAAACTCAAAAGTCTACACTGGAGGCATATCTCAGGCCATATCCAACTATGCCTCGTAGATATCTCAATATATGCTTCGCTGCTATCTAGTGAGGCTGTCTCGGCTGACTCATGAACTGACTAAGTACATTCACGGCATAGCATATATCAGGTCTGGTGTTAACCAGATACATCAGTGATCCAATCAACTGTTGGTACAAGTGTGGATCAATCTCGCCTGAATCGGTAGAAGCATCATTCATTTTCTTCAAATCCATCACCATCGGTGTAGGCGTGGATTTGCACTCTGTCATACCGAACTTCTTCAATATTTCCACTGCATATTTTCCTTGACTTAGGAAAATCTCATCAGTCCTCTGGCACTTCTAGTCCCAAGAAGTGGTGCATCATACCCAGATCCTTCATCTCGAATTTAGCAGTCAATGCTTGCTTGCATTCAACAATAAGTCTTTCTGAACCGGTGAGGAATAGGTCATCCACATATAGGATCAAGATTAAGCACTCGTTACCAACAATATGATAATATAGATTTGGATCAACAACACTCTTGCTGAAGCCCAAACTCATCAAGAATCCATCCATTTTCTCATACCAAGCACGAGGTGCTTGCTTTAGTCCATACAAGGCTTTCTTCAACCTGCACACATGGGATTTCTCGTTGTGTATCACGAATCCTTCTGGTTGCTCGATATAAACTTCTTCCTCAATCTCACCATTGAGAAAGGTTGTCTTTACATCCATCTGATGTAGTTTCCAACCCATGGATGCAACTAGTGCAATGATAGTAGAGATGGAAGTGTATCGGGCTACTGGAGCAAATGTCTCATCATAGTCAACTCCCTCTACTTGTGAGAATCCTTTGGCTACAAATCTTGCTTTGTATTTCTCGATACTTCCATCAGCTGCATGCTTGATCTTATAGATCCACTTGGAAGTCACTAAAGACTTTCCTTCTGGTCTCGGAACAATATCCCATACATCACTCTTCAAGATAGACTGATATTCTTCTGTCATGGCATCTTGTCGTACCTGCTCACCTGTCGCTTCTCCATGACAAGAAGGCTCAGAATCAATGACGTGGCTCATGGCTGAAAAGTAGCTCAAAAATCTCTTTGGTCTCTTGCTCTCTCGGGATGTGCCTTCAAGGGCTGCATGTCCCTCTGCCTCCTGCAAAGTTTGTCGAGCCCAGGCATGGCTTTTATGCCCTACTGCAATATCTCTGGGGATATCAATTGGAGCAATTGGATCAGTTGGAACAATTGGAATAATGTCGGTCTCCCTCTGAACTGCTAAAGGGGGAGAAGGTACTGTCTCACTGTCGATCTCCATCTAAGATTCTTTGGATCTTTGAAAGGCTATCTCTTATTCAAAGATAACATCTCCGCTTATCTCAATCTATCTTTGACCAGGGATGTAAATCCGATATGCCTTCGAAGATACATTGTATCATGCAAATGTACCCTTTCTCCTTGAAGGCTCTAGCTTGGATCTCTTCTCTTTGGGTATATAAAAATATACTGGGCACCCAAATATCCGAAGTGTCCAATCTCAGGCTTCATTTCGGTGAAGGCTTTTTCGGGAGTTATGTTCTTCAAAATCTGGTGAGGACTCCTGTTCTGAACATATACTGCTGTCATGCATGCTTCTGCCCACAGAGTCATAGGTAGACTCTGATCATGTATCATCGTTTTGGTTCCCTCGATGATGGTTCTGTTCTTCCTCTCTGCAACCCAATTTTGCTGAGGGTTGTAAGGAACTGTGTACTCCTTCTTGAGCTTTGCTTCAATACATAAATTGTTGAAATCCTTGGAGGTGTATTCTCCTCCATTATCTGATCTTAGTACCTTGATCTTTCTTTTGGTCAGGTTCTCAACATGAGCTTTGAATTCTTGAAATTTTGCAAGGACTCCATCCTTGTTCTTTAGGAAGTAAATCCAAGTTTTTCGAGAGTGATCATCTATGAAGAGTACATAGTACAAATATCCATTCAGGGAGGCAACAATCATTGGCCCACACACATCTGAATGTATCATGTCCAAGATTTCCTTGGATCTAGTGTCACTGCTCAAGAAGGATCCTTTGACATTCTTGCCAAGGGAACAACCTCTGCAAACACCTTTATGCTGAATCTGTATCTCTGGAAGTCCTGTTACCATTTTCCCTAGAGCTGGAAGAGCTCTATAATGATTGTGAGCAAGTCTCCTATGCCATAGCTCACTCAAGATGATAGTATCATGTAACAGGGCCTGGACTAGTCTGATGGTCAATATGTATAAGCTGCTTTCTCGAACACCAATTACTTTGGCATAATTTATATGTGAGTCCTTGTGCCATGCAAGGACTTTTCCTTCAGAAAAGGTAACCTTGTAGCCTTTGTCTTCTAAGGCAGAAATGGAGACAAGGTTCCTCTTTATCCTAGGTACATATAGTACTTCACTTAATTGAAGATGCATGTCAGAATCTAGTTGGAAGGTAGAAGTTCCAACCCCTTTCACATTATATCTGGCATTGTCTCCAAGGACAACATGTAGATTGGTCTCTTTCTCAATAAGATTAGTCAGGTGATCTCTAAAATCGGTCATGTGCTTGGAGGCACCACTGTCAATTAACCAAGTATCATCATTAGTAGGAACCATACCTGAGAGTGCTGAGATGAATAAGAAGGCTTCTTCTTTGATGTCTTCATCTCTCTGAAGTCTTGGCTTCCAGGAACTGTATTTGTTTGATCCATCAGGCTTGTCTTCCATCATTGTTCTGTTCATCATATTTTAGATTCTTCACAAACCCTTGCCAACTGGGCTAGAAAACCTAACGGCTAGGCTAGGCTAGCAACCTTAGGTTTTGTTGGGCTTATGACTGCCAACATCAAGCCTTGAAAGTCAGAAGAACATTGGTGAGCTGAGAAGCTCCTTCAATGAGCTGCAAAACCCCTAGTTCTGAAATTTCTGCAGAAAATTGCAAAACCCTAGGGCCAAAAATCCAAAATGCTCATAAATGCAATTTGAAGCTTGCTGGAGATGCGCTGAGGGAGGTCGTACACTCCCATACAATGTTTAGCCCCAACGTCCAAGTTGAAGGTGCTGAAATACCTTAGAAAAGGAGGGCCGTACGAATTTTCTGGAAACCCTAGGAGGGTTGTACGGTTCTGCAAAAGTGAGAGGATGACTGGTAGATGCTTGTGCAATGGGTTCTTCAAGACCTAAGCTCTGATACCATGTTGAATTTTCACTATGCTAGGTTCAAGCATGAGGTTTATTTCAATTTTAGCATTTACTTGAACCATAGACAAATGCAGCTACACCATTAACAATTGTTGCAATAACCAAGATCACAAGAAGAAATACCATGCACAAGAACACAAGAAATATCCTGGGAAACCCTTCTCAACAAGGGAAGAAAACCCAGCAATCCTTTGCTATATTCTCAAGAGAAAGACCTCCCACACCATAGACCTAACACACAAAAGGGTGCTCTCAAAAACCAAGAAGGCTAGCGCCCAAGAGAGGTGCACACTTCATCCCTAGAAGATGTACTTGCTGAAATTTCCAAAATCACACGTGTGTTGTGTTTCCTCAATGGGGAAATCACCTTTATTTATATTAGATTGGACACATCAAAAGTGGTGTCTATTGGCACAACATGGCCGACCTCAATAACTCAGAATATAATTAATAATTACCATATTAATTATCTTTCACTTTATGGTGGGGCCGACCTGTAGCCTTTACATCACAATTAGGGTTACAAGTAAATCTAACTCTTAGACAATATATCAAGGGATCTCACACACCCATTAGTGCTCAGCCACTAGGGGCACGTCCACCTGTGCTCAACCATAGGGACGTCCAACTCAACAGTTCTCTATCTCATTGAGTCTCACAGGAGAATCATCTGGACACACCCACTAGTGCTCAACCACTAGGATCACGTCCGCTTGTGCTCAGCCACAGGGACGTCCTACTCAACAGATCTCTATCTCACTGAGTCTCACAGGAGAATCATCTGGACACACACTCACTAGTGCTCAACCACTAGGATCATGTCCACCTGTGCTTAGCCATAGGAACGTCCTACTCAACATATCTCTATCTCACTGAGTCTCACAGGAGAATCATTTGGAGTACCGCATCATCTCAACTCTCTACATAGAGGAGAACAGTAAACCCATCACATGGGCTCCTTCACTCCTCACAGGGGTACACATCGTTTCATCTCAAACGACACACCCATCTCATGGGCATCTTCCCTACATAGGGGCACACAACGTTCCATCTCTGTCTCAGAGAGAAACGACACACCCATCCCATGGGCATCTTCCCTACACATGGGCACACAACGTTCCATCTCCATCTCAGAGAGGAACAACACGCCCATCTCATGGGCACACCTAACTCATGGGCTCTCTCACAAGCCGACTCACTCAGTCTGTGTCCTGGAGGATGTCTCACGTAGCTGTAATCATCAACATTTTTCAAGTGGTAATGCTAAGTTTTTTGTGCCAAATGAAAGTTACTCTCTGATGTTAAAGAGTTTTTTCCGCTACCATTTTATTTCAGAACTTGTCTAGTTGTGTTTCTATTCATAAAGAACATAAATGTGTGGTTGTTAGTGCTTTATAGTAGTCTGAAATCTATTTTAGACCAAGTGTTTATTCTGAGATAAATACATTTTTTCAACACTTGCTTGGTGGAGAGAAAACTGATCTGCCAAGTTCCTGTGGGAGGAGAGTGGCCTTCGTCCCTGGCTGTTGTTGAACAAAAGTAAGAGTCTCTCTCAGAGCATTATGATCTAACTAGGGGGTGTCCAGCAGTAAATTTGTCTAGGAGTTGCTGTGCCTACGGTTTGGTGGAAAAGGGCACCCCTTTCAGTAGTTGCATCATTATCTGGTTTCTAGATAAGGATATTTGGTTAAATCTCTGTAGTTCCATTAATGCATGCGAAGGCCTGCCAAGTTAGAAAATATGCCCCCCTTCAAAAATGCAGTCCCTATCTTCCGTGCTGGAAAAACCACGATGAAGAATCGCTTTGTGCAGAGTTTTAGCTTAATCAATCCCTTGATCCTTCAGTTGGCATTTATCCACCTCTGTAGACCCTGCTCCTTTGGTCAGAACCCAAGAAGCCAACAAATACTTGCATGATCCTTCATATATTGAATGAAACCCCGGATTTCTTGCAAGACTATCTGAAAGTGGGGGGATTCTCCACTACTTTATCCAGGTATTTTTCTACTTTTCTTCTCAAATAGATTGGGTCTTGAAATGATCGTGAGGAAGCAAGGTGGATTCTTACCTTTGCTACCTGCAACCACATCCTTGCAATGTTGAGATTTGGGTATCTTGGAAAGTGGTCCCCTTGTGTTTGTGAGTCTCTAAACACAAAGGGGGAGATTATTACCCTTATACCTTTACTTTATGAGCTAATTTCACTTTGACTTAGTCACTTAAGTTATAAAGTGAAATTTGTCACTTAAGTCATAAAGTGAAAATTAATTCACAAAGTGGGTGAATTAATAGACATAAAGCAAACTATGGAAATTTTAACAAAGTGGATTTTGAAGTGAGATTTATGAGATGAGATCTCACCCATTGATTAGACTTGGCTAGATCTAATCTAGGCCATTGATCTTTTAGGTTTG
>ML821823.1:8259-20758 GCA_009831015.1 Picea engelmannii | reverse complement strand
CCCTTGCTATATTGTCAAAGAGTAAGACTATTGTAAAACCCTAATTTGTATTGTGAAGGCTACAAGTCGGCCCTACTGTGTAAAAACAATTAATATTATGTAAAAGACTAATTGTATTATTGAGTTGTACAAGTCGGCCCTATTGTGCCAATAGACATGTCTATTCGTTGAGTTAGGTCATGTATATATTAGAGAGATAGATCCCCATTGAGGATCATCTCACTCACTCACTCTCAACGCATTACTTGGAGAGCTGTAATTTTGTGCGCACTTCTTAGGCACTATCTTTCTTGGTCATAGAGCACCCTATTGTGTGTGCTAGGGTTTTGTCTTGAGGGCCACCTTTGTTGGCACCCATATTTTCGGTGGAGAGGGTTTCTTCTCTTGGCAATATAACAAAGGGTTGCTGGGTTTTTCCCTTGGTTGAGAAGGGTTTTCCCAGGATAAGTTGTGTCTTGTGCATGGTTATTCTTCTTGTGATCTTGGTTTACTGCAGCTATTGTATTTTGTGTTGCTGCATTGTTTATGGTTCAAGTTCATGCTAAATTGAAAAGAAACTACATGTGCTTGAGTAACCATAAAAAATTCAACAAAAAGGGCATCAAATCACAAGAGCAAGGCAGATTCAGAGGGGCAGAATATCAGACCTGTTAGCAGCCTTCAAACAGCAGTTAGGACAGATTTGATTGCTGCTAGAACTAGGACAGTAAACAGTCCTGTAGCAGCCTGTGAGAAACAGTCTTGAGTTGGCTGTTTTGGACAGCAAGATAACTGTCCTATAACAGTGAGACAAAACAGCTTGAAACCCCTTGTTTTTTAGTGCCCAACAGCAGGTCAAAGACAGACCTGTGTTGGCAGCCTTTAGTACCTCAGAAATTTTCATGCAAGAGGTGCGGAGACAGATGGCTGCTCACTTCTCTTGAGCTCGAAGCCATAACCAGGTTTCCTTCACTACAATAACCCTAAATTGATTTTCAGTACTGAGACAATTTGTCCTCCTTTACTACTATCATTGACAAAATAGCTCGAAGCCATAGCCAGGTTTCCTTCACTACAATAACCTATATTGATTTTCAGTACCGAGGCAATTTGACCTACATTACTGCTATCATTGACAAAATAGTATGTAGAACATATATTATATGTTGTTTGATTTATTAGTACAAATGTATTTATAGACAACATTCTGTGTTGATTCCCACAACTTGTATGTGAGAAAAATGTGGTAGAATATATATTATATGTTGTTTGATTTATTAGTACAAATGTATTTATAGACAAAATTGTGTGTTGATTCCCACAACTTGTATGTGAGAAAAATGTGTGAACCTAGACACAAATGCTTTGATGCATCTCTCTGTGGGAACCTTTGCTTCAGCAACATATTTTGGTCCAATTTTTTTATTGTTTTCCTTCTTTCTAGCAAAGGAAGTCTTGGAAATAAAATGTTCCCTGTGACCATGCAAGTGGACTTAGTATTAAGAGTGTGGGGTCAATACATCAAGACATTCCTTACTGGTGGTGTGGGGCTTCTTCCACTTCTTTTCACCAGTCATGTAGAGTTATCAAATATCTCAGGCCACAACTAGACAAAGCATGCTTTCAATCTGTTAGTCAATTATTCCAGATGTGATGATTTCTGACAGTATTGCCCGACAAATTTAACATTTGTCAGTAACCATTTCCTTTACTATTTACTTTTGTTTACGTGGATCTTTTGTCATTCATAAGCAGATACAAGTAAACAGTCCCTTGTAAAATGGCCTCCTTAAAGTTGAGGGAGTAAGCTTATTGAGTTGTAGAAGCTGAATTCCTTCCATTATTGTCCAATTAAAGGGCAGTTAAGATACCTATCATCCACATTTTGACTATCCAAGGTAAGGCTAGTGAAGCTCCCTTCATCCTACGTTTGCCTAGCTATGGTATACACAACATTTTTTAGACTACAAATGTTTCTCAACCAAATATGCATGGGCCTGGGCTGATGGCAACTGTCATTCGAGTATATTAATTGCTTGAGAGGGATTTGTTTCCATTTATGTAGCTATTTTTGTATTCCTATTTGATTTTTAGGATATAAAGTACAAAAGATAAGTGAACTCCTTAACATATAACCAAATGACTGGTAGAACAACTTGATGAGTAAGATAAAAATTGATCAAGTTGCAGCATATCCATCTCTTGAGTCATTTCCTAGGACAGATGAAACTGAGCACGATTCTTAAGTTTTAACCTTTTTCCTTAATAGCTCAGGGAAGGTGGAACTACCTATCTGTTACTAGCTAGGTGAACCGTGAAACTATGTTTATTTTGTTATATGACTATCCATAAAAAGCATTATATGACTATCCCCTTTGTTTCTCTTGTGGTTTAAGTATGGCTAAGAGGCAATGATGTTTGTAGATTGCCTTGTTGAGAAATATGAAGGGATTCATTTGGAAGACTGCTAGAATGTTGGAATAGTCGATGTTAAAATATATATTTTTCAACGTGTTCATGGTATCTGACAGGTATGATTGGGTGACTTTTAAAAGGGAGATATATCTAACTGTTTCTGTGAAGTAAAGTAGTTCTCACAATCTTTGCATTGAGTATCTAGATTTTAATAAATGATTTTTTGTTTAGTCATGCTTAAGGTTAGTCTTTTTTTGCAACTTATAATCTGTACTGTGCATCTCTGTATTAAATATGTTGAAGACTATACTATGAAATAGCTTATTCTTGGAGTGATGTTTGAATGAATAACAATGGATCTGGCACCTTAATTTGTTTACAGCTGTGACTGGGAAAAACGGAACAAGTCTTTATTAGCAGCCAGAGACTTGAATGCATATTTACAAGAAGGCGATCAGAACATATGGAATCCTTGTGAATGCCATGTTCTTGGATGTAATTTGCACCACAAATTAACTGATCCTGCGAAGCGGGCAATGTTTGATCTTCATGAAGTTTTTAAGAGTTTGCCAGCCCTTGACCATGGAGGGAAGTGCTACACTACGAGTATCAAACACGCCAAACCTTCAAAGGGATCTGGCATCTGGGATGTTCCGAATGAGGTATTAACTACTATGCTCAGTGGGCTTATGCCAAGTGACCTACTCAGAGTTTCAGCGACTTGCCAGCATTTGAGGTCACTGGCTGTGTCAATCATGCCTTGTATAAATGTTAAACTCTTTCCTCATCAGCAGATAGCAGTTGAATGGATGCTACAACGTGAGAAAAGCACTCAGGTCCTGGCACATCCTCTGTTTCTCGATATGTTAACTGAAGATGGTTTTCAATTTAACATCAATGTAGTTTCGGGTGAAGTATCACCTGGAATGGCTCCTACTGTGTTGGACTTTAAGGGAGGAATGTTTTGTGATGAACCTGGCCTGGGTAAAACAGTGACAGCTTTATCCCTTATCCTTAAGACACAAGGGAAATTGGCCGATCCACCTGAAGGTGTGCAGGTAAAATGGTGTGACCATAGTTCAGGACAAAGATATGGTTATTATGAAATTAGCGTAAGCAATTCTTCAGCTGGTCGAACTATGACAATGTGGAAGAAGTGCATGGCGCTTAATGCCCGGCGAGGCCAAGTTTATTTGGGTTCTGATTATCCAGATAATTTTGAAGAAGGAACTTCAGATTCTTCCTTCTCTACACCATCGTCAAAGAGGTCAAGATTAGCTTCTTCAACACCACACACAGGTTCAGTAAAATTGTCTGGGGATAAGTTAAACCTTTTTAATCTTCGGCAGTCTTTTCCGACAGAACAGTCTATTAGATGTACTAGAAGCTTCAGTCAAATCAAGAGAAATCTGCTACAGACATATGAAGAACCATCTGCTTCTGGTAACCAAGGGGATGGAAAGAGGGCAAGGCAACAACAGAGATCACTCACACCAGTGAATAATTCTAAAGCTAATCAACTGTCTAAACCACAAAGGTCATCATCTCGTGTTAAATGTAAGAGTGGAAAACAAAGATCAGGCAAAGTTGAGACTCCAGAAAGCAACGAAACTTGGGTTCAGTGTGATGCCTGCAGCAAGTGGCGAAAACTTCCATCTGGAGCTGTATCACCAGATGACAACCTTGCATGGTTTTGTAGTATGAACAGGGATGTACGGCGCCAAAGCTGCTCAGCTCCAGAAGAGAATTGGGATACAAGCAGGTCGATAACATACTTGCCTGGTTTTTATAACGAGGGTACATTACCTGGACAGGAGCAGAATATACGCTTTTTTACTAGTGTGCTTAAGGAATATGCTTCATTGCTTAATTCAGAGACAAAGCAAGCATTGACTTGGCTGGCAAATCTTACTGCAGACAAACTCTCAAAGATGGAAACTACAGGCATCACACTTCCTCCAGGATTAAGGATGGTTTCAGTGTCTGGACAGGATTTGCATGGATATTACAAAATATTTGAGGCATTTGGGCTTGTGCAAAGGAAGGAAGGGAAGGGGATTGCCAGGTGGTGTTATCCTCGTGGTCTAGACAATCTTGTATTTGATGTGGTTGCTTTAAAAAATTCTCTTACCAGGCCAGTTGATGTAGTCAGGCTATACTTATCCAGAGCGACCCTTATTGTAGTACCTGCAAATCTAGTAGAGCACTGGAAAAACCAAATTATGAAACATATTAGGCCTGGACAAATACGTATGTTTATCTGGGTTGATCAGAGAAAACCACCTTTAGCTCACAACCTTGCATGGGACTATGATATTGTCATTACTACTTTTCCTCGCTTGAGTGCAGAGTGGAGTCTACGGGAAAGCAGTGTACTGATGCGGGTGCATTGGCTGCGGGTTGTGTTGGATGAGGGTCATACTCTCGGTTCAAGTGTGAGCCTTACCAACAAGTTGCAAATGGCAATATCTTTGACTGCCTCTTGTCGATGGTTGTTAACTGGCACACCAACGCCAAACACACCAAATAGTCAAGTGGCTCATTTGCAGCCTATGCTAAAATTTCTGCATGAAGAAGCATATGGACTCTATCCCAAGTTATGGGAATCTGGTATTCTTCGACCATTTGAAGCTGAAAGGGAGGAAGGACGGGTACACCTTGTACAGCTCCTTCAAAGGTGTATGATAAGTGCCAGGAAAGCAGATTTAAAAAATATTCCTGCTTGCATTAAGAAGGCTACATTCCTTGATTTTACAGAGGAACATGCAAAAAGCTATAATGAGCTAGTTGTGACAGTTAGGCGTAATATTCTAATGGCAGACTGGAATGATCCTTCTCATGTCGAATCTCTTCTTAATCCAAAACAATGGAAATTCCGAAGCAACACAATTAGGAATGTGCGCTTATCTTGCTGTGTGGCAGGCCACATAAAGGTAAAAAATGCAGGTGAGGATATTCAAGAAACCATGGATATCCTAGTACATCAAGGCTTGGATCCTGCTTCTGAAGACTATGTTATCATAAAATATGGTCTGCTCCATGGAGGAAACTGTTTTAGGTTGGTTATTTATTCTGCTTATCAAACTTAATTTGTATTTCTGTATAGAGATCTGTCAATCTGTGATACTAATTGTAGTGTAGTATTTAAAAATGAAAATAATCTTTTGGTATTACAGGTGCTACGAATGGTGCCGGCTACCCATAATAACACCTTGCCGGCATTTGTTATGCCTTGACTGTGTTGCTCTTGATAGTGAAAAGTGCACCTTGCCTGGCTGTGGTTATGCCTATAAGATGCAGAGTCCAGAAATTTTGGCTCGTCCTGAAAACCCCAATCCAAAATGGCCTGTTCCTCAAGACCTTATTGAGTTACAGCCATCATATAATCAGGTGAGATGAGACCCCACTAACACAAAAACCTGCATTTTTGGCTCATTACTGTTTTCCTTGACATCACATTTGTTGGAAAAGGTTAATTTTGATACTGGTATGTATTTTTCTGATGCTTAGTTCCCCTATTTGTCTTGTTTCTTGACAAACTTTGACTAGAGTCACTTCTCTCTATGTACTTGAAATCATTCAGGATAACTGGGATCCTGATTGGCATGCAACAACCAGCAGCAAAGTTGCTTATTTAGTTGAAAAGTTGAAGGTATTGCGTGATGCAAACAGGGAGATGGGCTACTGTTTAGATACCGAGGATCCTCTCAACGACATAGAAGAGGTTCCTTTATCTGGCGAAGAAAATTACAATTCTGTAGCTGGAAAGTTTGGAGGCGAAACACCTGAAATCTCAGATAATCCCCATAGGAAATTGCCAGAGAAAGCAATAATTTTTTCTCAATTTCTTGAGCACATACATGTGGTGGAACGACAGGTTTGGTTAAATTTATTACCATTTACTATATTTCTCTATGTTTTATACTTATCTGGCAATGGATAATCTTATGTATGTTTTTTCTTGGTGATAGTTGACTGGTGCAGGTATTAAGTATACTGGGATGTATAGTCCAATGCATTCCAGTAATAAGGTTTGTACTAGACATTTATCTATAATTATAATGTTATAACTTTTCAGTGGAGCAACTTTGCTACCTTATCTAACAAATACTTTGTTTATTGTGAGGTTCTGTGCAGATGAAGTCACTGATGACATTCCAACAAGATACAGACTGCATGGCTCTAATAATGGATGGAAGTGCTGCTTTGGGACTAGATCTGAGCTTCGTGACGTATGTTTTCTTGATGGAACCAATCTGGGATAGAAGGTGAATGTTATTTGTTAACAATATTTTACATCCATCTCCCAAAAATGATAATTTTTTCACAAGAGTGGTCATCAAAGATGTAGAGTTACTATTGGTTTGTCCCCATGTTAAAATTATAGTGTTGTCGGATTGCAAGCATAAAGGTAGCTTGCAGGAAATGACATTGTTTGGGGACCTATGCTGACTATTAATTCTATGTCATCAGTATGGAGGAACAAGTAATCAGTCGGGCACATCGGATGGGGGCTACTCGCCCAATTCACGTAGAGACATTGGCTATGCGGGGTACAATTGAAGAACAGATGCTGGAATTTCTACATGTAGGTGCAGAAAAAATGTTTTTTTTTTGCAATAACACTTGCTGTAGGCTGTCCCTGTCTAGCCAATGTTCAATAACTTCCTTATTGTTTTGAAGGATATATGGCCATTCTTCAATGAAAATAATTTTGCAATTCATGGAAATATATAGGTTTTCTTCGAAGGACATTTTCAAAAGTTTCCTGTATTCTCTTTCAATTGTTAAGTCCTTCATTGCTTCTTAGTTTCTCTTGGGATATAAATGCCTTATAATTCAAACAACTATTCATTGCTTACCTGCTTGCTATTTATATTCTTATAGTTAAATCATATCATTTTTGGCATCATTGCGACATAAATCTTTAAATTTCAAATTACTATGCTTGTATCTTTAGCTTGCATCCCATGCTTTTCTGGAAAATTTCAACTATTTCTGTTGTCATTAATCTTGCCATGTCATTAATCTTGCCATGTGAACTTATGCAGCTGTTAATTAATTTTTATTTGAGATCTTTTGCATGTTTAGCTTATAGCAAACAACAAATACCGTTATCTCAGCTTCAATATGAGATATTGCCTTCAATATATATGGGTCAGGAGTTAGACACCTTCATATTTATTTCTATATTGTTTGGCTAATGGAGAAAGGTTAAAGGAAAAAGTACAGTTGTTTAATTTTCTGTCTCATAATTATTATCAGGACCCGGTAGAGAACAGGAGAGCAATCAAGGAGGATATTCATACCTTAAACCAAGAAGGACAGAAATTACAGCGAACATTGCATGATTTTGCAGAGAGTAACTATCTGGCTAGGCTTAGCTTTGTGAGAACAAAAGTTGCAGCATGAAGGTATTTCCATTCTGGAGACAACATTAGCTTCTCTAAATATTTACACTACCAAGCACTTTGCTTTGCTTGATGTATGTTGCAGACTTTTTCATGGTTTTCTCTGCACAAATCTGCTGATACAGTTTCAGAAGCTTTCTTTGTTTAATGAGTTCTTATTCTTTTAGTTCCTTCAATACATCGTGTTGGCAATTTTGCCAGGCAATAATGTTTAACTCATCTAAAATGAACTCTATAGCTTTTTCATATCTTGAATACTGTGGATTTGCAAAATAACCTTTTGTTTTCTATTGTAGTTGCAGTTGTTTTATTTTTGGGTAGGTGAATAAGAATTTGAAATTAGCAGATTCACAAAAAATACACAGTGGTGGGCTCAGAAATGACAAACTCCTTGATATAATTACAAAATGGCCGGAGTAAAGTATATCCTTGCATACTGGCCGTAACTGTGAAACAAAAAGATAGCAGTCTACTTGCATGGCTTATTGGTATGTCTGACTGACTTTGTTGACTGCCTATCTGCTTTCAAGGTTGGCATTTGTAAGATGCTGATCTTTCTATATAGATAGATGGAAAGATTTAAAATCATGACTAATGTTAGGATCATAGAGAAAATGTAAAACCTTAGTCATAAAACACAGTGCGACTATGAACTGATACTATGAATGGAGCTTCTGACTTAAAAATTCTATTGGTGTGTCATTGTTCCCTTGCCTTCAACATCTAGTCTTCTTTACCATTGCTCTAACCTGCTTCAAATTTCCACTTCAATTCTAGTCTTTGCAGCAACAAATCTTGAGTGATGTTTAAAATCTCCAATCGCTTTTCCAGTTTCTCCATCTGTGTCTCCAGTTGATCATCCTTGGATGTAGCCTCTTACTGTCACATACAGTGGCCTTTACATGGTTCAAAATGTTTTCTGCTATAATATATTGGGCATTTACAGAACGATGAAGGAAATCTTTTGTCCTGTTTGCCAACATGTCTTTGATTTGCCAATTCATATCACTGGCTGCATTATACAATGATCACCTACCCTGTGTCTCGGGTGCTTTGTACATAAACCAAAATCCGCTTCTTCTGCTTCTAGTGGGTTTCCATTCTCTCTAATGTCTGCTCCCTGGTTGGCCCATAGCTCTGAATGTTTCCATTTTGCCAATGGATGTCAGCCTGTCAGGGTTCAAACTCAACCCTTATTTTTTGAATCATTTCATGCTTTTTAAGTCTCGAATGCTCTCTTCTTGTGGGCGTCATTCTTGCCAATCTCCTCTTCCATTTTTAACCTTCTTTTCCTGCATTCCATTACTGCCCTGGCACTAACCTGTCTGGACTTCTCTCTGAGACTGCCAGAACCCATGGGCCTCAGCAATTCTCTCCAGTGGCAGTTGGGTTCTATCATGAGTACTTTTATTTCTTCATCTTACCATTACTCCCTGCTGCCTTTGAACATAATAATTTATCTTCCTTCAAAACAATGAGTGATATCACTTTTTCTCTTTCAATTTATGATTGCCCCACTGTGGTCCTGTATTAACGATTCAAAGTTCCTGTTCTTACCTGCCATCAAGGCAAGGAAGGCTCACTGAGGTGATCAACGACCTCATGTACATTCCTATACTCCCTTTATTACGTTATCCAATTTTTCATATCCTTTATCCTTTGTTTTGCATATTCATCACTATGTGGATCTCTTGCACTTCGTCCCAAGGGCTAGCTCAATCGATTTAACCATCCACCCAAGGCATGTTGTCAACTGGGTGGCCATAGGTCACAGGTTCAAATCCGGTCAAGTCCCTCAGGGTTAGCAGCTGCTATTATGGCTGGTGGTTGGGCTGCTCTCCATCCGGATATTCAGGGAATGGGGAGAGGATCCTGTGTGGTTTCCTTAGAAACAAAAGGTGGAGCCCTTGCACTCTTTAGGTTCCGCAAGGTGTTAGTGCTATTTATTGTAAATGCAATGTTTATCCAAGACTATCCCCTAATTTCTGGCATGTCTTAACAATCATTTCTTTTGACCTTTTCTTGGAATAAAATGCTCCCTTTAAACTCTATCAAAAGTGATATTTACAAGCATTTTATACATAAAAGGTGGACCACATAGGGAAATTGCTATGAACAAAGCCCCACATTTAGCATATGCCGAAAGGGCTGTATCAAAATTGATAAAGAGTCCATGCTCAAAGGGCTTAGAAGTCTAGAATGGCAACTATCATATAGCCTAGGGCTATAAAATATGGAGTAAATCTCAAAGTCGATGGCTTGCTGGCCACAAGAAAGATAGTCACAAAGATTAAGCAGTAATGATAGGTCCTATGCTTGGAGGAGGGTCACAGTGATCAGGGTTTGGGCCCCACAGAGAAGGGTTCCATCTATCATCATTATGTTGCTATGGGTGCTTCTCCATCTAAATGGCCACACTTTCCACCCACTGACAGGACGATGTATCTAGAATATAGGATTCAATATCTATTCCCTACAAGGCTAGAATGATTTGATTGCTTACCACCCCTTCCATGAACTACTCCAAGTCAAGGTTTGTGCAACATTCCAAATACTATTAGAGCCCTACGGTCTTAGTCCCACCTTGATTTCTTCCTTCATAGTTTCTTGAATTGTTGGTTCGTGGAACTTGTCATCTTGAGACAAGGAGGAGGTGGTTAGCTGTTGTGCTTTCTTATTTGGTGTTCATTGGGTTCCCTATCCTAGTGGCAAGCGCTATGGTATGGATTGCTGCCAAATCTTTGACTGATTCAAACCGGGTGGGGAATGAACATGAAGGGGAACTTGGATCATTGTGGATGGAGCCATCCCTAAGTACTTGAGAAGCGTTGAGAGATGTACCAACTCAAGGTCCACCTTTCTAGTGTGCACTTCAATCTGCTAGTAGTTGGCAGTGGGCACTGATTAAAGCCCCCTCATAGTAAGTAAACTTGCAGAAATGAACATTTTTAAAAATACATTCATTTTGCCTTTTCCATATAAGAAATGAAAGCTTTATCCTAACAAGTTGCCATGAAGTTAAACAACCCATTGGAACTTATCACTAAGGAGGGTAGACTTCCAAGATATGCACACGAGGAGGCACATGCAACACAAGTTTGAGGCCCTTTCTCAAGTTGACTTAACAAAAGGGCAGAACTAGAACATATACTTTACTGTTTCTACCTCATGAAAAAAAGGCATTTGGGTTGGGAAACTCTTAAGGTATTTCAGGTGTTGGCCAAGAGGAAGGTGGCCCAAAATCACAAATCAGCAAACATGTCTTTCCTTGCTTCAGTATAAGCCTACCACATTTCTTGAAGCTGAAATAAGTTAATACCCACGTCGATTGCTTAGATGCCATTGTCCAGATCTTGAAGCATAGCCAACGATACCCATCAATTGGTTTATATTTCTTCAAACCTTTTGAAAAGTTCCACCTCTAGTCTCCACCATGGAAATTAGAAAAAAATCAGAACCTAGTTGCTAACAAATTTGGAAACTAGCTACTAATGACATAGGTATGAAAATCCATTTGTCTACTTTCTTGGCTATTCCCTGCAACACAACCTTCCAGAGAGCCTTTGGCAAAGCTTGAAAGGTAGAGGGGATCCCCAGATTGCAGAAACTTGAGCACATAACTAGGAACAGTTGACCAAGTTGAATCCATGTCCAACCCTGATTGCGTAATCAACTAAGAATGTCATCCTAAGACACCTTGTAGCATTGATTCACACCTTGTAGTATTGATTCTTTTAGCTATTTGGAGTTTGGAGCTCAAGGCTTCGTTGAAAATCTCAATATAGTCCACGGTGTTGTTGCCCATCAACTCAAAGATGGTGAGAAAGGAATCATTTACAAAATGCACATTGACCATTTGTCCATTGCCATTTTTCTTTGTTGGGGGGGGGNGGGGAGATGCCCTTAATGAGCCCTTGAGCAGATTGGTGGTGCAAAAGATAACTCGGTGCCTCTACAACATAACATACAAGGTTGTTGCCAACATGCAACCTTGTCTAAATGATCTAAACAAATGAACTTCCTTTGATTTAGTTTGATTAACATATAGACAAGTTGTAGCGTTAGAGAAGAGAGCCTTGATGACCTGAACAAAGAAATGACCAAACCCTAGTACATGCCATATGGGCATGATGAAAGGCCTCTTTACACAATCAAAGGCCTTTTCAAAGCTTAGTCAAGTTCAATGAAAAATGTTTGCATAGCCAATCATCTAGGCCATTCCATTCTCCATTACAATTAACCATAAAATTGTCGAGTATATGAACTTCCTTTGATTTAGTCTGATTGATAGACAAACAAGCTATAACATTAGAAAAGAGAGCCTTGATGACTTGAACAAAGTAATGGCCAAACCATAGTGCATGCAACATGGCCATGATGCAAGGCCTTTTCAAAGTCGAGTTTCATGAAAAGTGTTTGCATAGCCAAGCATATTGGCCATTCCATTCCTTCACAAACAACCACAACATTGTGAAGTATATGAATTTCCTTCGATTTAGTTTGATTGATAGACAAACAAGTTCTAGCATCAGAGAAGAGAGCCTGGATGATCTGAACAAAGAAATGGCCAAATAGTGCATGTAGCATGGCCATGATGAAAGGCCACTCTACATGGTCATAGGCCTTTCCAAAGTCAAGTTTAATGAAGAGTGTTTGCATACCCAATCATCTAGGCCATTCCATTCCTTCACAAA
>ML821822.1:48638-70691 GCA_009831015.1 Picea engelmannii | reverse complement strand
TAAAACAATGACCGTTGTTCACAAGAAATTTCCATATTTATAAGCAGAGCTATCACAATTGTTTACAAAAAAGAGTTGTCTACTTGGTTTATAGTTGATCTATTTGATAAAAAAAATAGATCATATCATAAGAATAATCTCTATTGCGAACAATCTCTATTGTGAAAAAAAGGAGGATAGATATGATACAATACTTTTCAATGGAAGAAAATAATGATTTATCTTATCAAAATTTTCAAAACACAAACGATTGTAATCAAAATAACCTTTTTCCTTATTGAATTAACAAAAAATATACTTCGATATCATTGTCCTTGAATTTGAAGAGATCCAGGATGATGTTGTGGAGACTTCCTGGCTTCCTCAATCCATCACCAATCCTTCCATCACCATTTCACCATGGCTTTGATACCATGTTGAAAAAGTGTCCTTAGACACATAATTTTATTGATAAGGAAAAAGTGATTACAATCTGAATTGAGAAATCATAATCTACTTGTTAACCTCACTTGAAGAAGGAGCTAGTTTATATAGCTCAACTCTAAACTAAAAACTAGGAGAACAACCGATCACATAATCACATGTGTATGACAAGTGTCCTTTGCATAGAATCTAGGTGTCCTTATCCAAACAAACTAGAATAAAAGTAATTTCTTAAAAACATTTAATCTAGAAAATACTTAGACTATATAACTTTAGGATTATGACGCTAGCAAGTCAGTCATTTCAAATTTATTCTTAAGGCTGGTTTTCACATGGTTTAAAATTTTAGGGTCACTACTAGTGAGGATAAGATCATCAACATAAAGAAAAAGGATTATGAGATGGATTCCTATTGTTTTGGTATAGACATTAGGGTCAGAATGACATCTAGAAAATCTTGTATCAATAATAAATATGTCCATTTTGGAATACCAAGCTCAAGGAGATTTCTTAAGACCATAAAGAGATTTCTTAAGGTGAAAAACAAGGTTGGAGTCATTCAAGACATAATTAGGAGGTTGTTCTATGTATATTTATTCTTGCAAATCTCGATGCAAAGGAATATTTAACATCTATTTGATGGACCTCCCATTTATGTGAGACTGCAAGGTCTAGAACAAGGTAGATGGGATTCATTTTGGCTATAGGGAAAAATATTTCATTATAGTCAACGCCTTCAACTTTAGAGAATCCTTTGGAAACTAATTGAGCCTTGTGTCTTCAACAGTTCCATCTGATGCATACTTAGTTCTATACACCCATTTACACCTGACAAGTTTTCTTCCATTCGAAAGAGGTACAAGATCCCAAGTATCGTTTTCCATTAAAGACCGATACTCTTCATTCATTTTTGTATCCCAATGTGGATGACCTAAATATTTTGCAAATGTCTCTGGATCACAAGTCTTTGAAATGTGAGCCAAAAGAGAAGAGTCTTGCTAGAAATGTGAACATGTTTGACACTGATTTGAAGGATCACCGACAATATCACTATCTTCTTCTCGATTTGAGCAGACCCATTGGGGAAGTTGTGGTGTTGGTGTAGGTTCATGTTCAATAGACTCATTTTAAGGAAGGTGAGCAGGTGGAGGTGGATTTTCATCCTCACTGCCATCATTTAAAGAAGAAGAAACCAGAATAGGAACAAAATATGGCACACACACCGAACATGGCTCATAGGCCGAAGAAGGTACAAGCATTGAATTGGGCTCATAGGACAAGATATTTTCATCAAAATTAACATCTCTTCTAATAATAATTTCATTGGAATGAGGTTGAAAAATTCTATAACATTTCATATCTTCAGAATATCCAACAAAGATACACTTCTCACTTTTAAGCTATAAAGCTTTCCTATTCTCATCAGGAATGTGAGCCCATGTTATACAACCAAATACACAGAAGTGACTTACATTTGGATTAATTTTGTTCCATGCTTCTTCTGGTGTTATATTTTTAAGAGCCTTTGTGGGAGTGTTATTTACTATTTAATTTTCATAGTTAATGGATTCCTCCCAATAATTAAGACTTAATGCCTTATATTGGATCATACAATTATCCAATTATTTTAATGTGCAATTATTTCACTCAACAACACCATTTTGTTGTGGTGAATATGGAAGAATATGTTTAATTTGGATGCCTTATCCAATGCAATAACTTGTACAATTGTTGTTCACGTATTCACCTCCATTATCTATTATTAAGGTCCTTTGAACGTCCAAATTGTTTTTCTACAAGGTCTTTATGGGTCAAAAACTTGTCAAAAACTTCAATCTTAAGTTTTATTAAGTAAACTCAAGTGCGTCTATAAAAATCATTAATGAAAGTTAAGAAATACTTGCACCTAGAAAAGGAAGGAGAAGAAAGTGGACCACACAAGTCATCATGAACTAGTTGGGCCTGAGGCATGCCAAGAGGTATGTTTTCCAAAAATATCCCAATGATGTTTGTTGAGAACACAACTAGAACAAACACCATCTCTACAAGAAGCAAGAGGAAGACCAATCACCATATGTTGATTACATAGTTGCTACAATGAGCGATAGTTTAGATGACCAAACTGCTCACGCCAAAGTTTGCTGAAGTCATCGCTATGAGAAATGAAAACTCATGGAAAAGATGATGATCCAAAGTTTTGAAACTCGTACAACCTGGTAATATCATCAACAATTCCAGTTGCAATAACATGCTTAGGATATTTTAAATCTTCGCTTACAAATTGGTGAGGTGAAAAATATACGGTTTTATTTGCACCTTAATGAGTGATTTGATACATTGATAGAAGGTTGCATGAAATATTTATAACACATAATACATCATTGAAATGACCATTATCTACCTGAACTTTTCTAGACCCTACAACACTAAGAGATTTATCATTGCCAACAAATATTTTCTTGGTGTTACATTCATTTAAAGAAGAAAATATGGCTTTATCCTCAACCATATGAGAATATGTTTTAGAATCAATAATCCACTCACCAGAGAAGAAGTAGAAGTTGCATTCAACGAGAAACCAGAAGCAGAAAGTGCATCTTCATGAGAAGAAGAGTTATAAGAAGAAGAATCAATATTGATTTTTTGGTTCTTCATCCCTACTTCCAAAGCTTCCATACTCTTAAAACATTTGGACTCCACATGACCATATTTCCCACAAAAGTTGCAATGATTTTTAGTCTTCTTAATTTTATATTTTGATCCTTTTTCACCATTAGGAGAAGAAGATGGAGGAGAGGGTTTGGGACCCATGTTTTTCTTGTTGTTGTGGTGAGGATGTTGCTTCTTGGGATTCTTGGATTTATATTTCTACTGCGATACTAAGGCTTTGTTGGATGTACCTGCATTGTCGATCAATCCAATTTGCACAATATTATCTTGTTCTCGAATTAGAGCATCACAAAAACAATCAAGAGAGGCTTATTTATAAGCACTCCCTAGAGATTCTCTGGTGGCATAAAAGGTAGATAAAAAAATAGAATATGCACTACAAAGCTTAGAGAGAATAGCATATATGCATCGATCATCCTTTATATCTAGTTGGAACTCTATAAACAAAAGTCTATTTGTTTTGCAATTAGATAAGTAATCTTCAATGCAAGGAAAATCATTTGGACTTAAAGTCATTAACTGATTTTCCAATGGGTTAGCTCGAATAATATTGTGTTTACCAAACACAGTTTCAAGTTTTTCCCAAGATTTATCTGGGCCTTCAATTCCTTGAAGTTGAAACCTTAAATCATGCGAGATGGACATATTGATTATTCCACATGTTTCATTTTTCCTATTAACCCATTTGACATACTTGTCATTATCAGTGGGTTCTTGTTCTTTTCCCAAGGTAATCTGGTATAGTCCTTTACTTCTTAACACATATGCCATATGATATTTCCATGAGAAGTATTTGGTATTGGTAAGCAAAAGTTCACTGGGAGAATTCATATTAAATATTTAAATAATATGCATTTAAAGTCTGAAACTAATGGTATGGATGGAATGCTCTCGGAAAAAAAGTTTGTTTAAAAAAACAACATTGAAAAGGGACTTCATATGTGAAAGTTATTGTCTTTTGAAAAAAGGCATAAATGGTAATCAAAGAGCCATGTGGAAAGTATAATTTGGTCCATGTGGTGATACCCCTCCTCCTAATAACCTCACTTTTACAAATAAGTTTCTTATGCAGTGACCCACTTTTATAGAATAAGTGGGGATCTGCAATACACCTTTTATTTGTATATTACATTTAAATTAATTAAATGTAAAGTCATGTCCTTTTGTCTAAAATATATGACTTTACTCATTTACATGTATTTATACACGTTGTAATTTAAATAAGACATAGAATAATAAAATTTAATAAATAATATATATATGTGTGTGTGTGTGTGTGTGTGTGTGTGTGTGTGTGTGTGTGTGTGTGTGTGTGTTTCATATATAACTCATTGTCTACTTCCAATTGGTATAATATCATACTAAACGAATTACCAAACTAGGTAATGTTTTTTAACTATACCGGTAAAAAAAGTTTACTAGACCCTGTAATTTTTTTTATCAACTTGGTAAAAAAAATTCACTAGATCTAGTAAAAAAATAATTCTAGATCCATTTTGTGGATATACAATGTATACATCTTCTAGAGATATAACCACCATTCTTGATGAATTTAAGAATCAACTCATTGAGTCAATAAATAAAGTATTTGAAAAATACAAATATGACAAAGATAAGGAACACATTGAATTGTAATGTACTCATGAAAAAGATAGTCACATGGAGATCAGGAAAAATCAAGATGAATGCATTCCCAAAAAAGAAGGTAAAAATGAAGAGACCAAATAAGAAGATTTTTTCAATGATGTGGGAGCTGATTTACAAGATGAAGAGGATATTAATTCAAATAATTGTAATATTAAAGAACTTAGGGATACCCTTCGAAGACAAATCCAAGCGAATGATCAACTGTAGTATGAGATCGATGAAGAGAAGAGTGCCTCCATGGATGCATCCGAGAAATCTCTTGCTATAACTTTTCATCTGCAGAAAGAAAAACATGAGATGAAAATGGAAGCCTCTCTACCTAAGAGAATACAAGCATACACCCAATATGAAAATATCTCTCTTGAACTTCTCCTCGATGAAAAATATGATGTCATTAAAGTGATACAGTCTAAGATTCAATATTTTAAGTAGTTGGGTAGTGTCCAACATCATAACAATAATAATGTTAATGATGAGATCAGATCATGGAGACCCACTTATGGATTTTCTAAGGTTGGAACACAGAGGATTGCTATTGGTAAGTGGGTAGCAAATGATAAGAAGAAGAAGAGGGTGGACTAGGTAGAGATATTTACTGGTGATGATGAAAATGAATATGATTGTATGGATATGGACATGAATAAGAAACAATGTATTTTGATAACGAAGATTATAGTTGAAAATATGTGTAAATGAGATTGGGTATACAACAGATATGGTATACCTACTAGGGGTGGAGCTCAAAGGACCTCTACTCTGTGGGAGTTCATATTGTGTAGAGATCCTCCTCACACTGATTCCCTCCTCACATTGAGTCTATTCATGAAAAACCTGAGGTTATAAGTTAGTTTGAGGTGAGGAACACATATGACTTGCTATATATCTACAATTTTCTCGGTCATATCCTAGTCCAAATATTGAAATTAGATTTTCAGAAGGTGTTATTTGAGAAACTTGAACTTCCTTACACACATGAGGTTGTCATACATGAAATCGTGGCTTCAAATAAATCATATGCCATTATACAACTTGCAAGTGAGGTCTTCATATTAGCTGCTCTGCATATATATTCAGAAGATAAAATGGTATTTGATAGTTTGAATGTAGGGTTGCCTCGTGTTATGATCTCCAATGAAACAACGACAAGGGAAAGTTATTATAGTGGTGGAGTCAAGAGTCTTGAGCCAATTAGTTATTCCTACGACGAGAGATACATGTAGAAGGATTCTTTTCCATACAATTGTCGATGTAATCATGAGCCCATATTTAATGAACACGATTATAGAAACAAAAGGAAATATATTCCATGGTGGGTTCAGGTGAAATATGATGAGTCAAATACTCTCTTCTTGATAGAGATGGTGATACATGCATCGACACAATCTATTAAAAATATTTTTGAAGATATTTTGAATCATTACATTGGGCCTCTGCTCGTGAGTTTGTCTTGGAGGAAGTTGGTTCTATAAATGAGATATGTTCATTCAAATAAATATGCGTTCATGGATATAGAAACCCTTGAGTTGGTGGAATTTATGTTGGATTTTCATTGACAAAGGCCAACATTTTTTGACTTCATGAAAATGGAGATCAAGAACAAGTATATAAACAGAAACAAGGAAGAGCAACTCAAAAAACCTGCATGGGTCCAAGCATTTGTAATGTCCTTTATATGAACCCTTTGTAAATTGTACATATAGGTTGGTGAGCTGTTGGTACCAATTGTTATTGTAAATGTGCATATAGGCTGGTGAGCCGTTGGAAATAAGTTTTGTTCTTGCGCACATCTGAGTAGTGCATGAGTGATTTTTATCAAAGACACAATGTACACATTTCACAGTGTTGCGTGCACCTAGGTAAGTGCACACATTTTGTAGTGTTGCACACACTTGGTTAAGTGTACGAGAATGACCTCGGAGTGCACACAGAGATGAGTTATATATATATATATATATATATATATATATATATATATATATATATATATATATATATAATGGGAAAAGCCTGACCCAATCCACTGGATGGAGATAACGGTGGGAGAGTTTACCCATTGTCACATCAGATAAATCCTCCCCTTACTTTAGTGAAGGATAAATCCAACACAAGGGGGGAATACTCGGTGACCCTAGGGGGTGAATGAGAAGGAAAGTGATACTTATGAATGGATACCCCTATAGGTCAAGTTTCTAAATGGAAAGTATCTTGGAAATGAGTCTCAATAGTGGTCAATGGTTTCCAAGAAATTTGAGTAACTGTGGATGATGATGGTACCTGCCCAAGACACAAGAAACACGAAGTATACAAGCTATATGTTAAGTGGACAAGAAATTTAAGCTTTTCGTCACTATTTTAATCAGTTAAAAATATATATATCAACAAATAAAGTATTATTAGAGCTTCTAAACAAGATGCTAAAAGTCCAAGTAAATATGCAAGAGACCAACTAGCAATTACTAGGGAAACTCAAGTATGATAGCACAAGA
Organism: Picea engelmannii; assembly: GCA_009831015.1. Taxonomy (NCBI): domain Eukaryota; kingdom Viridiplantae; phylum Streptophyta; class Pinopsida; order Pinales; family Pinaceae; genus Picea; species Picea engelmannii. The sequence continues at coordinate 63,465 of ML821822.1, read as the reverse complement.
ATTTAGCAACATTTAAAGGTTGTTTGATGTAAGTATTGAAGAGATATTTCTGAAGCCTTATGAATGTAGCAAAGAAGTGTTTCTACAAAAAATCCAACCACCAAAAAGTGCAAGTAAACCACCCAAAAGGAGCACAATAACTAGTAGATTAACTTGGCATCTTTAAAGAAAAATTTGACCGTTAGGAGCACAATAATAGTAAATGATTATTTGCACAACAAAGGAAGAGGAAGTTGCCTTTGTAGGAACCCTGGTAGGCCTGAATGATAAGATGCCACCCTTCCCCACCTGGACGTTAGCCTTTGGAGGCCTTAGACATCACCCAAGTATCCCATGACGTCACCTAAGGCTATGGTTTGAGAGTTGGAGGGGTTAGACAACAGTTCTGGCACATGTGACAGGAAGGAGGGCCTTTGGAGGCCCAATGTTTTGCTAGATGACCTCAATGCTTCATGGCGAAGGCCTAATGTCACCCTAAAAATGATGTCGTCACCCTCTTTAGTGTTTTATTTTGTGAAAATAATTTAATTTTAAATTTTAAGATCCAAATTGACATGTAGGCTGTGTTTTGTGAAAAGACACAACTTTTGGGTAAATTAGCCAGGACTTCCAATATAAATATAGCTGGCTAATTTCATTTTTTCATAAAAAATCACCTATCACAAGAGGGGGAATGAAATTGGAGCCCTTTTTCGGGTACTTCGCTGAAATTTTGATGCACACTTGCTTGGAGACTTGTTTGGATGCATTTTGGATCATTTCTTGGTGGAATTTTTGCAAATCTAGGGTTTTTATGCTTGGTTGTTCTTGGTGAAGTAAGTAAATATGAAATTTTCATTTCATGATAAATGTTTATGGTATGTTTACTTGTTCATATTTAATATTATGAAATTTCTTGCTTGAAAACCCTAGGAGTAAGAAACATAAGGTGCTTCTTTCTTTCTCTTTGTTTAGCTAGTCTTTCCTAAGAAGATCTTGTCTAGACAAACTTCTAGAGCCCTAAAGTGCTATCACTTTAGAATCTTTGTCTAGTTATTATTGCATTAAATATATTTCAAGAGTCTAAGGATAGGAGAAATCACTAGGGCCTAGAAGATCCTACACCCTAGTTGAACCTTGTCTTAAGGGCTTGGTACTTGAGGACTTAAGGTGCTACACTTGAAGCTTCCACCTTTTCATCTCTTAGCCAAGTATAATTATTGCTATTTATCCAAGTTATCGTGCTGATATAATTGAATCCATAAACCCTAAAATTCACTAGTTCTCACTTCTCTATTGTTGAAATATTGATCAAACACTCAAACCCTATTCTCTCAAGCCTATGTTAACTAAGTCTAACACTAACTTATCCTAGATCTCTAACTTTCTTGTTTCTGTTATAAAGTTTTTCTACAGACATATAACTGCAGAATTGTGTTTTGCATACACTAATATAAATCATAGCTAACTTACTCAGAACTTGCTTGTGACAATTGCTAAGGAATATACTTGATATATGCTCAATTTTCATTGTCTTTTCTAGCAATTTTGAGCACTAATTCTTGTGGTTGTTACAATTTATTTTTGTCTATTATAAACCTTCATCTAACTGTAATTTTTCTTCAACCATAATATAATTGCATTTTCTATCGCATTTGGAGGCTTTAGAATCATTTTTGTACATGAAATTTCCATATATATGCTATGTTGTTCTTGTTCTAGGAAGGTACACAAATTACACTTTGCCTCAATTTCTTAGATGTAGACTTTCTTGAATTTGGTGACCAGTGAGAGGGGGGGTATTTCTTGACATAACCTTAGCCTACCTATCCCTTTAGGCCACTGGAGACGCCACCCCTAGGGTAAACTTCTTTCTACTCCTAAAACATGGGGATATCCTATTGAGGTGACAATGGTAGGACATCATGTTTGTTACACTAATATACATCACTTGCCTTGTGATTTTGGCAAGTACATATTGTGCGATAACATTTTTGGCACCGTTTCTGGGGAACATCGAGTCAATTTTCCTCGAACAACATATCTTCGGTAAGATTTTCCTTCAAAGCCTTCTTACTTTACAAGATTACCTAGTGACTCCACTGAGGGTGATTCGCTCTTTCCCTTTAATAATCCCTAGAAGGATTATTTGGAGACTCCATGGATGAAAAATCCAGCCTTGGCTTCTCAATGGGACCTGGTTAATCTCAAGCCCTTGTATATGAGTAACATTTTGGGTTACCCTCGACGAATGCATGCAAGGTATGATAATTGGCTCCCAAGACTCATTGGTAATTATGTGGTTAGTGTCGAAGACCAGATGATTGACTTTTGGGCCTTCTTTCAACTCCACCCTATTAGTGATGATGTTGAAGACCTGACAATGTAAATTTTCTCTGACACTCTTCATGACAATGCTAGAATATGGTATGATAGTATCCATAATGCCAACATAACATCTATGGACCAATTAGAAGAAGTATTTCTCAAGAAATGGAGTATTAAAATAGAATATATCCACATGTTGATAAAAAGACTTGATTACATGGAAAATAATAAGAATGAGACTGTTAAGGAGTTTAGGTTTGAGAATATGTTACAACAAATCCATAGAAGCCATCATCCTAAACACAAATTCCTCTTTTTCCTCTATACCAGGGCATTCTCAGGTCAATTAGGATTCCTCCTTGATAAAAGGGGCCCAAGGAAAATCCAAGAATCTTATGGCATGGCTATTGAAATAGAAGCCAATATATCCTCATCCAATGAAGAACATTTATTTACTCCAAAAGTCGAGGTTGATAACCTTGAGGTTACCCCAGATACTCTTAGTCCATAGAGTATAACTTCCCTTAATATCTTCATTACAGGATTCCTCGAATGGTGGGACCAAACCATCAACCAAAAAGAGATTTAAGAGAGGGTTCCTGATGAATGTTACCAATCCCATGAGGAAGAGAAATAATTTACTCATAACTCTACCAAAGATAACGAAGACTAGGGTGAAGAACAAAAGCATGAAGATATAAATCACGAGGATAAAGTGCTGATGTGTGCCCCTCCTTACGATGAAGCCATCCAAGATCCTATTCCCCCTACACAATAAGAAGAGAATAAGGTTAATCATTTTCCCTTTCAGGTTTTTGATGATGCCCTATTCTATGATTCAGAAGATGAATAAGTAAAGGAATCCTTGGATGAGATATACCCTTCATGTTGTGATGAAGGTGACGATATGATTAAAGAGGAGAGTCATGAGGATGAATTAATGATATATGCTCCTTCATTTGTTGAACTCATCCAAGCATTTTTCACTTCTGCACAAGAAGAAGAGAATATGGTAAGTCGTTTCCCTTTCCAGGATTTTGACGATGATTTATTTTATGATTTGGAAAGTGATGAAGTGTTAGAGGAACCCTTAGATGTACTAAACCCTTCATGTTATGATAAAGGTAATGGTATGGTTGATAATATTTATGAGTTCATACATGTTGGAAGACATAAATGGGATGTGGTTGGTCATGATGAAGATCCCATTTATGATATGGAAGGTCATTTTCAATTGTTTCCTTTACAACTATCATATGAGATTGTTATTGATTCTGACATTTGGCAACAAGGAGATGATATAATTACATATATATTCCAAACATCCAAGGATGACTTAATGGAATTTTATCACAATGATTTCTGGTCATACCTTGAGTACTTTGATGAATATTCTTTTGAGCACTTGTATTTATTCTACGAAGAAGATTTTCAACCGCCGTTATGCTCAGATTTTGATAAGGGAGAGGACATGGTTTTCCTGAAGCAGGAAACTTGTGATGAGGTTTTCCATCTCCATTCATTTCATTTATCTCACTATGTCACTAAGGATGCAATTTGGAAACATGTCCCTTGTCTCAATTTCTCTCTAGGGAAAATCTTTCTTATAGAATTCAGGGATAGGTTAAATTCTCTAAGAATAAGTTGTATATCTTAGTCTTTCAACCTTCCCCTGGGAAGTTTTCAGTCATCCTATAGATTATTGTTCGTCCCTTCTTATACCTCGAGGAGTGATGAGGTCCAAGGTAGTCAACCTTTAGACTCTTTGAGTCAACCTCTTGAGTCTTCGGCCTTTCATGACCCTTTTTAGAGATGGATCGAACACCTTTTTGGGAGTGTGACATGTAGTGATTTTGTCCCTCCCTCCCGCCTCCATGAGTTATATGTTATGATTCCTTATGATATGATACATTCTTTAACTCATGTTCTTTTTATGCTTAACTTATCATTGTTTTGGTTTATGATGAATCACAAGGGCAAGTATTATTGTATATTGCTAGGATGGTTTCACTGGTTATATGATTATACTTAACTTTCACGGGTAAGTACATGTAAGTGTAGGTAGGTAGGAATTTGCATCCATTGTATATACCACGCATATCATGTTAGTGTAGATGTAATCACATTTTCATATTGTTTTAGTCCATTTGTATATATTATATGATGATTATTATATGTTAGATTAGAGATAATTTCACTTTTCATTTTGATTTTATCACATATGGACAAAGGGTGATATCACCACCCTATATTCTCTGATGTTTTTGTTTGAGTTTTGGAAGGAATAGGTCATACCAGATATGTTGAGGTTCTCATGTGCTCTATGGTGAGAAAATGTCCTCGAGTAGGAGCTAGATGTTACCCTCAACCTAGGGGTAACTAAGGATATCATGTCACAAGGCCCACAAGTTGCAGACATGGAGTGTCGAGAGATAGATGGACATAGCATAGCCATGGAGGGTCCCTTCATTTCATGATGCATTCTACACATCATCAATATCAACATCCACCACAACGACCTATTATCAGAAGGAAGTGGATCTTTCTCCATGAGGTAACGAGTCCAGATATCATGGTAAGTGTCGCTCTAGTATTTGAGGCATTTAAACATGTTGCAAATAATCTTTCTTTATTTCAGAACATTTTCCTGGAATTCATGCTCTTTTCGTTATTTAACCCTGGTGGGTGCCATATCATCCTAGTAAGTTGGTAACCCTTGGGAATAGGGTGCTACTGGGGGTTCCTTGAAGATTCATCGTCCATTCCCTCTCATAATTATTACCTTACACACTTCTTCCATTTTGTCTCCTTATATTTTGGGATTTTTGGGTGTACTAACCCAAGAAGGGATTGTACCTTATTTCATGGGAAGAAGGGGACAAAGGCCCAAAGGGGAAATAAGATAGAAAAATATATCATACAATCATAAAACCTTTGAGATGATTCACCTAGGGATCCCTGAGAAATAAATGAAACACTTCTCTATAATAAATGGGGAAATTACCAAATAAATGATAGTGGATACTGAAGGGGCTAATTGGAGGATGGGAGGTCTCATCACAATCCAACTTATCATGATCATGGGTATTTAGCGGTATGAAATTACCATCATCTGGTCACCAATCCAGGGTAGTGGTTCTCAGTTACACAACTGAGGAAAAGGGGGTCTCATCATGAGACAACCTTCTCATTTACATGAGGTACTTTTGAATGACACTATCGATATTTGGAGAACAAGCTAGGATAGTGGCCTCCAACTTTTTCCTTGAAGCATGAAATAAATATAAAGAAAGAGATAAGAAGAAATAATGGAAAATAAATGGTCTTGGAAACATTTTTTCATCGTGGACAAAGGGAAGTCAACCTCTACAAAGGAACCCATAGATAAGACAATACAAACCCTTGTATGTCATGAACCCCATGCCCAAAAGTTCACCCCATTCCACTTCACATGCATAGATGGATTAGATGGGATTCTCTCACGAAACATCTTGGAATTGGGGAATGATTAACCCAATAGGATATCTTGAGACCCCTCCCACACTTAAATTTGAAAAATTGTATGAAGTATTTGATCATTCATTTCATTTTAAAAGGGCGGTTTGATGCACATGTTTGGGTGGTTTGATTATTAGATGTGGATTACTTATTATGATAATTGTGTATCATGAACTATTGGAGGGAGTATATGTTTCCATTTACATGAAATTACCTGGTGGAAATTTATTCCCGAGGAGATGATCGATTCAGACCTTCATGAGGGCTTGGAGCTCAGGATGGATGCAAATATCCCATACTTGGGGCAAGATCCATTTGACTGGTTTGCACAATGAAGGAAGAGGATGTTGCATTTAGAGGCACCCTTGTAGGCCCGAATGATGAGATTCCACCCTTCCCCACTTGGACGTTATCCTTTGGAGGCCTTGGACATCACCCTAGTAGAACATGACATCACTTAAGGCTATGGTTTGACACTTGGAGGGGTTAGACTACAATTCTAGCACATGTGGAATGGACAAGGGCCTTTGGAGGCCCTACGTTTTGCTAGATGACCTTAACAATTCATTAAGAAGGCCTTACATCACCCTAAGAATGCTGACACCACCCTCTTTAGGGTTTTATTTTGTAAAACTAATTTAATTTTATATTTTAAGAGCCAAATTGACAAGTAGGCCCTATTTTGTGAAAAAGCACAACTTTTGGGTAAGTTAGCTAGGATTTCCCATATAAATATGGCCGGCTAATTTCATTTTTGCATAATAAATCACCTCTCACAAAAGGGGGACTGAAATTTGTGCCCTTTTTGGGGTACTTGGCTGAAATGTTTAGGCACACTTGCTTGGAGACTTGTTTGGATGCATTTTGGATCATTTCTTGGTGGAATTTTGGCAAATCTAGGGTTTTGATGCTTGATTATTCTTGGTGAAGTAAGTAAATATGAAATTTTCATTTCATGATAAATGTTTATGGTATGTTTACTTGTTCATATTTAAGATTATGAAATTTTTTTCTTGAAAACTCTAGGAGTAAGAAACATAAGGTGCTTCTTTCTTGCTCTTTGTTTAGCTAGTCTTGCCTAGAAGATTTTGTCTAGAAAAACTTCTAGAGACCTAAAGTGCTATCACTTTAGAAGCTTTGCCTATTTCTTATTGCATTAAATATATTTCAAGAGTCTAAGGATAGGATAATTATCTAGGGCCTAGAAGTGCCTACACCCTAGTTGAACCATCTCTTAAGGGATTGGTACTTGAGGACTTAAGGTGCTACTCCTCAAGCTTCCATCTTTTCATCTCTTAGACCAGTATAATCATTGTTATTTCTCCAAGTTATTGTGTTGATATAATTGAATCCATAAACCCTAAAAGGGACTAGTTCTCACTTCTCTATTGTTGTAAGTTTGATCAAAAACTCAAACCTTATTCTCTCACACATATGCTAACTAAGTCTAACACTAACTTAGCCTAGATATATAATTTTCTTGCTGCTTTTATAAATTTTTTCTACAACCATCTAACTACAACAAATTTTATGCATACACTATGCTAACTCACAGTTAAATTAATCAAAACTTGCTTGTGACAATTGCTAAGGAATCTACTTGATATATGCTTTATTTTCACTGTCTTTTCTAGCAATTTTGAGCACTAATTCTTGTGGTTGTTACACTTTATTTTTGGTTGTTATAAACAATCATCTAAATGTAATTTTTCTTCAACCATCATATAATTGCATTATATATCATATTTGGAGTATTTAATATCATTTTGTACATGGAATTTCCATATATATGCTCTGTTGTTCTTGTTCCAGGCATGTACACAATTTACACTTCTTTGCCTCAACTTCTCAGATGTAGAATTTGTTGAATTTGGTGACCAATGAGAGGGGGGGATATTTCTTGACATAACCTTAGCATACCCAACCCTTTAGGCCACCGAGCATGCCACCCCTGGGGTATACCTCTTTATACTCCTAAAACATGGGGATATTCTACTGAGGTGATAGTGGCAGGACATCTTGTTTGTTACGCTAATCTCCCTCACTTGACTTGGGATTTTGGAAAGTACAGATTGTGCGATAAAAATCCCTCTATGGATTCTCTCTAATGTGCTAGGCCTTTTTCCTCCAGGTAAAACCCTCATCCATCAAAACAAGCCAAGTGTCAAGTCAAACAACACCACCAATCCAACCCTAGGCCTAGGGTGACATCAACCTCCTGAAAAGTGATGTTTTAGCCTGAAGATAAAATCATTGGGCTAGAAAAGGGTTGTTTTGGGTCCTCCAAGGTGTCTCCTTAGGCATCCAAAAGATGTCATCATCATCTGTTCTATGGTCCATGGAATCTATCCTGTGGGATTCAAGCCCCAAGGAAGCTCAAGCTAGGATTGTTCTTCCAAATCTGTCCACCAAATAGGTCCTGCAAAGACAAGGAATACACCCTCCAAGGATATCAAGTCAAATGCATCATGATAAGTAAATAAAATCAATGAAAGATCCACCTGATCATGTACATCCAAACTACCTCATCAAAATAAACAAGTGCTCAAATACCCTATGCAATTTTCCAAGTTTAGGTATGGGAGGGTTGACAAAGCCACCTATTGGGTGAATCGTACCTCAAGTTTAGGGGTGTTTTCCAAGTGGGCCCCTCTCTAAGACATGTGTAAAAAATGAAATGGATGGGGTAAATACTCTTTGGCATGGGGTTCATGATGTACCAAGGACTGTAGTATCTCATTTATGGGTTCCTTTGTAGAGGGTTTGATGCACCTTCATTTTCAATGCAACCTTTTTGAAAAACCATTTATTTCCTTTTATTCTTTTTAAGATGTTTCCAAGTTGAAGCCAAGGTGGGGATTCTACCTAAGTATGAAAAATAGTGCCCACCTTGATTCTACCCTAGTCACATCATGCTTCCCCAAGTTGAAACCATGTGTGGGGATTCTACCTAAGTATGAAAAACAATGCCCACACATGCTCCACCTTTGTTTTCATTTTTCATTAGTTATTTTTTTACGGGTCCCATTAGTTTGTTATGAGATACATTTCATTGTCCTATGGATCCCTAGGTGATAATTTGGAAGTCTCATGATTGGATTTTATCTTTTTCCAGCTATAAGCCTCTAGGACTTCAACCCCTTCTTCCCATTAAATGAGGGCCAATCCCTTCTTGGGTCAATATACCTGAAAATACAAAATGTAAGGAGATGAGGGGATGAAGTGTGGAAAGTGACAAGTATGGTTAGGAATTTCATGATGACTCATCAAGAGGACATCCCAATATTAAACTTATCCCTAAGGGTGACCCACTTACTAGGGTGCAATGTTAACCACCAAAGTGAAACAAGGAAAAGAGCATAATGTCCAAGAAAACGATACATAATCAAAAGTAGTTATAGGTGCAACAAACTCAAATGCCTCAAATATTGAAATGACACTCACCATCATACCTGAATTGTACTTCATGGAGTAATACCCAATGTCTTCCAGAAGCTAGCTGATGTGGTGGATACCGTCATGATGAACCTGGAACTGTGGTGGCGATTTGGGTCTCTTTCTATGCAAGTGGACATTGTTGGTTAAGATATATCTCAATACCCCATGTTTGTAACCTGAGGGCATCGAGACATCATCTCCTTAGTTATCCCTAAGAATTGGGGATAACATCTGGCTCCTACTTGGGGACATGTACTTGTTGTAGAGTGCACTAGAATCACAATATCTCTTGGTGGACCTATGCCTACACACACTAAAATAGAAAATTGTTAGGTGTAGGATGGCTCACTCATCCTTTGTCCATATAAAGAAATCCAAAATTTCAAAAATGACAACTAATCTAGAAAATAAAATTTTGTATTTTTCATATATATGATAAAAAGAAAATAATGTAAATCAATAATGCAAGTAGAGTAAAATGAAAATCAATGATGAAATGCAACTAAAATACCATGAGAAATAAAAATGAAAATGCTTGAAATAAATATGACCTACCTAGTTACCCGGGGCCCTGAAGATAAGGTGATGGGTGATGTATGGTGAAGTCATACAACCAGTGCAACCATCTGTTCATCATTCCATCAAGGTATATCCCCATGTGCTTAATCATACAATACAACAAGGATAAGTTGAGCACATATTAATCATGAGGATAAATAGAAATACAATCATGAAATGAAATGAAACTCATGGAGATGGGTGGGAGGGAAGAAATGTTGTTGAAAAGAGCAGCTGTAATTTTGATCATTCGAGAAATCCTGCCTCGAAGGATAACCGCAAGCTTGATCAATCCATCTCTGAAGAGGGCTTCCATATGTAGATGATGGCTCATATTCATCCCCATTATCATGATCATTGCTTCCTAAAGAATGAGGAGACATGATATATCCCAAGAAAACCCCATGATTTCCCTGAGAATAAGAAATGAGGTAAGGGATAGGATCAGGTCTAGAAAATCATTGCCTCTTCATCTGCGAATCGTCATGAAAATCCCCAAGACGAAAATACTTTCTCTTTTTAGAGTGAGCCTTTGATTCCTTTGGGATGGCCATGTCTTGGTGTTCATCTAAAATTGTGGATGAAGGTGGATGACAGTCCACATAGAAAAGGTCTACATCCCCAAAAGGATCTGCATCACAACTCCCAAGGGATGATTGGAAATCACCCTGAAAATGCTACGAAAGGTCATCGTCAAGTGGAAAAAACAAATATGTAACCATACCATCATCAATATTCCAAACATATGAATCATATATGAATGAAGACCAACCTTATGAAGATGACAACTCAACCCCCCTTGCTTGATATCTTCCCTCAATTTCATAAATGGGGTCTCAATAAAAAAGGAAACATTGAAAATCCAATCCACATCTCCCAATTTGTATGAAAGTATATATATTTTCATAAAACATATCTAAGGGTTCTTTCATAAGACCATCAATACGAATGAGAATGACCATATCTTTGTCTCAGTGTGTAGGAAGAGTAGAGGTTGGGGCAGTTTCAATTGGATCTTCAAATTCTTCATCATTGATACTATTTTCTTCTTCAACTTCATGTACAGGAGGAGAGTGAGGATGGACCACCTTAACTTCATAAAGTAGAAGAAAAGATAATGGTGTTTCATGTTTCCCCTCATCAAAAAATTTCTTTTTCTTTATGGGCATGCTCCTCCATCACTTCTTCATCACAAGAGGCTTGATCCTTAATCCAAAGCGCTTTGTTTGATTTTCTCCTAAAGGATCTATCGTATCCAAAGGATCCTCAAATACTTATTCACTTCCAAATTCATGAAATAAAGTATCATCAAGATATTAGAAAGGGTTACAAATTATCATGTTTTCTTCTTGATGTGGAGGAGGAACAAAGGCTTGAATCCTTTCATCAAATGCCTCGTCTAGGTCTTCAACACGAGAAACTTCATCGTGACCTTCTTGTTAACTTTCTTCATATATTTTTCCTTCAATCACTTCTTCTATAGTGGGTGGATGATACTCTTATTCAATTTGGCATTCCTCACTTATTGTCTCATCATCCACCGGAAAAATTTCTTTGTAAAGAGCGTCTTTAATCTCTTAGAAAGTATCTTGGAAATTCTTATTGGTTGGCTGATAATGCCTGAGAAATTCTTCAATGAGATTTGTAGAGGATGTGATACTTTTTGGATCACATGAGTGTGAAATCCATTTTCTTTGAATTTCTTCTAGATAAGACACAAAAAGTTTCATCAACACATCTTCATCTTCATGTAGCACATTTATCCTTGAAGCATACTTCATATAATTCACGACATGGGTGTTTGATGGATTTGGATCACCATTAAATTTGGGGGAACTTTCCCTCCACTCTGCAGAGAAATGATTTGGATATCTAGGTATATTCTGAACATCAATAGAAGGGTACACCTTATGGAATTCCCATGGTAATCATGTGAGGCCATTGTTCATTACTTAGGGTAATACCTCAATGGAGTCACCAGATGAACTTTGTGAAGATCTCATCAAGAATGGAAAAGGGAACTTTCCTCAAATGGAGTCATCAGGTAAGCTTACGGGAAAAGGATTTGGGATCGAATCTTTCCATAGTATTTCTACGGGAAGAAAGAGGATTCAAAATCCTCCCAGAAAATGACACCAAAATCATATCACAAAAACTGTAGGTTGGGAAAATCCCGACCCAATCCACTGGATGGTGATAAAATGGGAGATTTTACCCACTGTCACCTTAGATAAACCCTCCCCTCACTTTAGTGAAGGATAAATCCAACACAAGGGGGGGATCCTGGGTGACCCTAGGGTGGAAATGAGATGGAAAGTGATACTTATGAATGGATGCCCCTATATTTCAAGTTTCTAAATGGAAATTATCTTGTAAATGAGTCTCGGTAGTGGTCAATGGTTTCCAACAAGTTTGAGTACCTGCACATGATGATGGTACATGCCCGAGACACAAGAAACACCGAGTATACAAGCTATATGTTAAGTGGACAAGTAAGTTAATATTGCTATCCCTATTTGCAGAAATCAAGAAATATATATATCATAAAATAAATGGTTATTAGAGTTTCTTAACAAGATGCTAAAAGTCTAAGTAAATATGTAAGAGACCAACTAGCAATTACTAGTGAAACTCAAGTATGATAGAACAAGACTTTAACAACATTTAAAGGATGTTTGATGTAAGTATTGAAGAGATATTTCTGTAGACTTATGGCTGTAGAAAACAAGTGTTACTAGAGAAAATTCCAACAACCAAAATTTTGAAGTAAACCACCCAAAATGATCACAATAACTAGTAGATTAACTTGACAACTTTCTAGTAAAATCTGACTGTTAGAACATGAGAATAATTAAAAGTTATGAAGTGTTTTGATGCAACACTAATGTATGTGGCTTAAATACATTACATAAGCAATAAATACTTGGAGAAACAAGACACCCTAGTGGCCTTGACAAGATTTTAGCATTGATCTAAAAATGAAGAAGACTTGAAAAACTTGAATAATTATTGCAAGTGAAATGTTATGTGTTTAAAGCAACAGGATCAATTTGCAACACATAAATTAAGGATTACTTATGTGAAATACACATAGACAACAGCATAAAACAATGAACATCAGCACATAAACACAACAACTTGATAAAGGAGTTCACCCCTCTCTGGGCTACATCTCCTGGTCTAGCTTCCAATGGATCATTATTATTAAATTTCTCAAAGTGCTCAAAAACATGCCTTACAATGCTCAAAATGACAAACCGACTGCTCCAATGGCTTCCCAGCGTCCCAAAACCCCTGTCTGGGCTCTTTCGGCACCTCAATCGGTCAAAAAATGAAGAAGTTAGCCTCCTTGAAGTCTCCCTCTTCAACTTTGCTATCTCTGGTTCTACAAATCGCACCCTTGCTTCAGCAAACCTGGCTCACATGCTCTTTTAAGCGGAAAAACTCAGTCCCGTACGCAACCGCGCACCGATACAAACCGTAGGACGGTTAAGGGCGCGCCAGCCCCTAACCGCCTCGGCTCTTGGGCACATGGCGCCATAGGACCGCGCGTTTTTAAAAAGTGGTTAAGTTTGTTTGAAAACCGTGTGAACTAATTGTGTAACCCCTGCGCGTTTAAAACACGATTCATACAATGGTCATATGCGCAACACATAAACCGTGAGCTAACCGCGCGCATATATGCAATGGTTATAAACTATGGTTTAATTGTTATATACACCCGCGCACAATTTGTTAACGTCGATCCATCTATGATATGGTCGCATGGTTTACAATGAAACCACGGGTCGGGGCTAGGCCCCAGCCCGCGCCCCTTTCCAAATACAACAACACACCACATTAAATATAAATGCGAATACATATATAACAAGGAACGTCGGGCGACATGATGGTTAGCGGAGTATTGTTAAGGTGTACGCTGTGGGAGGTCTGAGGGTCGAACCCCATGGCCTCCATTAGTTTTACATAGCCATTATAAGCCAACCAACGAGGGACACGTGGCGCCCAAGCATTTGGCCACGTGCCCTCATACCATTCGTTGCCAACGAGACATGTGTCAACACCCGATTTTCCAGCAACCATCCAACCAACAATTGCCACATCATCACCATACGGTCGTACAGTCCTGCCACGTCACCATACGGACTGTACGGACAGGTACAATCAACATCCCAAAATTTTGCCTGTTTGGCTTGGCAGACAGATCACGATATCTCCTCCATACGGACTCCGTTTGCAAAAGTAAATATACCGCCGGAATCAGGAAGACGAGATGGATGCAATGGCACTGTTTTCGTCGCATTCTGAGCACTTTGCAAATTGAGCAAAATTTGATCCCCTGATCACACCTCCCCATTGGGAAGCTTTTGGACCTCCAAAAGACTATCTCAGTCTATGTGAAGATGAGGGTGTATTTCCCTCACCCTTCCAACCTCAATCCACTTGGCCTTGCTTGGATTCGTCCCTTTAAGACCAACTCACAAGTACTCCACATTTCCTCGCTTCGAAGTTCGCATCCTTCTGTCAAGTATGGTGTCCTCTTGCAGTTCTGTTAGATACTCTGGAGAAAAATCATCTATGGATGGAATCTGAACATGCTCTCCTTGATCATCAATCAACGGAGGCTCATACAACTTCAAATTCTCAACATTAACAACTGCATACATCTGCATATATGGAGGCAAATCTAAACGAAAAGCATTGTTACCAATCTTTCCGACAATTTTGAAGGGACCATATCGAATTGGTTTCAACTTTTTACCTTCTGCTTTAAGCCTCTCCTTGCTGATGTAAAGCCACACTTCATCACCAACTTCGAAACTGTGATCAACTCGATGCTTGTCATGTCTCACTTTGTACTTGGCCTGACTCTTTTCCAACTGCTCTTGCACCACCTGATGTATCAACTGAATTTGTTCGATGAACTTCTCTGCCCGATCAATATCATATTGCCCATCAACAACAATATCTTTCCCAAAGATGAAATCTAAAGGTGACTTGGGAAAATAGCCAAAACATGTCTCAA
>ML821822.1:27631-44217 GCA_009831015.1 Picea engelmannii | reverse complement strand
GTTTACAGTGAAACCACGGGTCGGGGCTAGGCCCCGGCCTGCGCCCCTTTCCAAATACAACAACACACCACATTAAATATAAATGCGAATACATATATAACAAGGAACGTCGGGAGACATGATGGTTAGCAGAGTATTGTTAAGGCGTATGCTGTGGGAGGTTCGGGGGTCGAACCCCGTGGCCTCCATTAGTTTTACATAGCCATTATAAGCCAACCAATGAGGGACACGTGGCACCCAAGCATTGGGCCACGTGCCCTCATACCATTCGCTGCCAACGAGACATGTGTCAACACCTGATTCGCCAGCAACCATCCAACCAACAATTGCCACATCATCACTGTATGATCGTATGGTCCTGCCACGTCACCGTACGGACTGTACAGACAGGTACAGTCAGCATCCCAAAATTTTGCCTGTTTGGCTTGGCGGACAGATCGCGATATCTCCTCCATACGGACTCCGTTTGTGAAAGTAAATATACCACCAGAATCAGGAAGACGAGACGGACGCAATGGCACTATTTTCATCACATTCTGAGCACTTTGAAAATTGAGCAAAATTTGATCCCCTGATCAAGCATGCATAAAATATTCCAACTTGAACAATTCCAATATCTCGTAGTTCTATGTATCCCAATGCAATGATTTTATTTCTCCAATGCAAGAGATTAGTGCCTTTAACTATTGGGTTATGGAGTCTTTAAAAAATAAAGAGATAGTTAAACTACCTCCATGGTGGTGTAATCCCTTTTACTCCCCAAGTTAAACAAAACTAGCTAAGGAAAACCCTAGGAGGGTGTAAACCCTTTTACTCCTCCTAGTATTCCTTTTTGCAACAAATTATTCGAAGAAAATTATGATGGGATTAGTGGGGTTTTGTGCCCTTATACTCCCCAAAATCTAAGAAAATTAACGTTTTGACCAAGAAAAGAAGAAATAACATGAAATGTTGCTTACCTAGTCCAAGCATTAACACGATAGACTCCTTTTAACCAAGAAAATCCACCACAAAAGAAAGAAATAGTATCCAAGAAAGATAACACCTTACTTATTCATCCAATAGCCAAAGAAAACCATAGCAAGAGATAGTAGAAAGAGATATAGATAAAATTTCCTAAGTAGAGCACAAATTTTAGCCAAGTATCCTCTCCAAGATGGGAGAGTTATGATATGAAAAAGAAATGAAATGATCTCTATTTATAAAAATCCAACTACAAGTGTTTGTCCACTTAAAATTAGGGTAAACCAAAACGTAAGGGGAAAACAACCCTAGTTAATTGGCCCCTTTAAAATAAAAAATTAAAATTTAACCCTAAAATGCACATAAGAAACCCCAAAGAAGCATGATGTCACCCCTTTAGGGAGATGATTTGGCACTTTGGCAAGTCGTTGGAGTGGAAAGTGAAAATCGTTGGGTCCTCTAGAGATTCCCTCTCATGCACTAGGCGTTTCTCCTCCAAGTCAAATCCTCATCCATCAAAATGCGTTAAGTGTCAATTCAACCAACACCACCACCCCAACCCTAGCCCTAGGGTGACATCAACCTCCTCAAAAGTGATGTTTTATCCTCAAGAGAAAATCGTTGGGCTAAAAAAGGGTTGGGTTAGGTGCTCAAGGTGTCTCCTCAAGCCTTCAAACATTGTCATTTTTATCTGGTGTGTGGGCCCTAGAATCCAACCTATGGGATTCAAGCCCCAAGGAAGCCTAAGCTAGGATTTTTCTTCCAAATCTGTCTACCAACTAGGTCCTACAAAGACAATGAATACACCCTCCAAGGATCTCAAGTCAAATGCATCATGATAAGTAAATCAAATCAATGAAAGATCCATCTGAGCATATACATCCAAACTAGCTCATCAAAATAAACAAGTTCTCAAAGACCCTATGCAATTTTCTAAGTTCAGGTATGGGAGGGTTGACAAAATGACCTTTTCGGTGAATCATACCTCAAGTTTAGGGGTGTTTTCCAAGCAGGCCCCTCTCCAAGACATGTGGAAAAAATGACATGGATGGGGGAAAGACTCTTTGGCATGGGGTTCATGATGTACCAAGGACCATAGTATCTCATTTACGGGTTCCTTTGTAGAGGGTGTGATGTGCCTTCAACCCCTTCTTCCCATTAAATGAGGGACAATCCCTTCTTGGGTCAGTATACCCAAAAATACCAAAAGGTAAGGAGATGAGGGGATGAAGTGTGTAAAGTAACTAGTATGGTCGGGAATGGCATGATGAATCATCAAGAGGACCTCTCAGTAGAAAACCTATCCCTAAGGGTGACCCACTTACTAGGGTGTAATGTCAACCACCAAAGTGAAATAGGGAAAAGAACATAATGTCCAAGGAAACACTACATAATCAAAAATAGTTATAGGTGCAATAAACTCAAATGCCTCAAATATTGAAATGACAATCATGATTATACCTGTCTTGTACCGCATGGAACAATACCCAATTTATTCAAGAAGCCAACTGATGTGGTGGATACCATCATGATGAACCTTGGAATGTGGTGGAGAGGTGGGTCTCTGTTTGTGCAAGTGGACACTGCTAGTAAAGTTGTCTCTCAGTAATCCATATCTGCAATGTGAGGGCCTCAAGACATTATCTCCTTAGTTATACATAAGAATTAGGGATAACANGGGGGGGGGGGTGTGAGACTCAAATGTCGAGTTTAAGGAATTAAATATATATTGTCAGAATTAGTGTATTTTGGGGGGATTCATTCATTATTCACTCTGGTGTGCAGAAGGGGGTCAGACCATCTGAGAGAGGATGACTACTACCTTATCTACATAGAGAGGCTTGTAAGGGGTTTCTTTACTGTAGTCATATATTTGATGGAAGAGGCAGGTTGTCAAACCCGTTAACAATATCCCTGGGTGAGAGATTTGTTGTTAAAGAAGCGGGTTGTCAAACCCGTGAGGATACTCTCCAGGTGAGACTTTTGCTAAGAATTATTCTCTGGTGCACAAAGAATTATTCACAAGTTTTGGAGACTTCTTGTCCAGCCTGTTGTTGGTAACCCTAGAAGGGAAGTGGTGCAACAAAGGGACTATTTAGCAGAGAAGGGGAACACTTCCTTGAGTGTGACAAGTACGTAGGGAATGAGAGACTGTAGGCTAGTTGCAACAGCAAGCACCTTAGACAGATAAATTCTACTTAGTATCATACCTCAACCTATAACTAGAAACCCTTTTTCCTTGGTGGAGTTAAGTCCCATCTTGGGGGTGACTGATTGATGAAAGTATATGAGAAACACAATCTAGGGATGGGAGGAATGTCCAAGTTATGCACGCATTTGGTGACTTTCATAAAAGATAAGTGTCTTTATGTGTTTTTCTCATTTTCTGTGTGCATATTTATCTATGTTTGATATGGTTTAATTCTTGTATGTTGTAGCATATAAGTAATTGTCATTATTCTGTTTAATGTTGCTTGTGCATGTAAGTATGGTGCTTATAGCATGTATATGTAGTTGTTCATGAGTATGAAAGATGTTGATAGTTTTTCTGTAAAATAACCTTGTGATTTTGGTATGAGCCTCTTGGAAATGTTGAAAGTTTGTGTGTGCAGAGAATACTTTTTGTGCACCAAAGGTTGGATTGCTTGTGTGCACTGGGAAATAGTTTGTGCGCACAAGGATAATATATTTGGTGTGAGATGCTAGGATGGTTGTGCACAATAACGTTGTGTGATCAATACACTATTGCAAAATTGTTTGAGTTACTTACAATACTTAAATTTGTGTTAAAAGGATATATTTAGTGTGGCACGAATCCGTTTGAGGTTGAACACATTGATTCATGGGATATTGCATAGACTAGTGTTTAGTATAGAATCTTCGCAGTGGATTTTTAGAGTGGAATTGTTCAATAGTATGTTGAGTGATGTTGAAATATGTGTGGTCAGAGTTTTTTGGAGTAGCATGGCCTAGCCTAGGTGGTTTGGGATGTTACATATTGGTATCAGAGAATGTTTTGGAGAAGTGTGTGACGTGGCCCAACCTGGGTGGCTAGGGAAGTTATAGCCTGTATYAGAGCTATTGGTTCAACACTAGACTTGTATGGGCCARAGATCAATATGAAATAGACTTGTGTGCTAAGTATTGGTGTGTTGKCCCTTGACCAAGTTTTGGYAGTTTCTTGGTCATGTTGACCTATTTTGGGACTTCGACAAGCTGTTGAAGGAGGAGTGCAAGTCGAAGCGGAGATCACKGGATMTCGGCCCCCTTTTGGGCCCCTTTTTGGGTTTTTGTGAATATGTAACAGGAATGGGATGCTGGCCCATGGTTTTACCCATGTTTAGGCCTATTTTGTAATGTATATATAGAAGGATAGGCAATGTAGAAAGAGGTCGGTGTGCTAAGTGYTAAAGGAATGGATAATTGCTAGATCTATGTGATCGAAGGATTGTAAGTTCTCTGTGCATATTGTTTAAGACTTGCAAGGCTGAGTGCAAGGGATTGTAGAAGGCTTAGTGCTGAGACCCAGCTCGAGGAAGAAGGATCTARCGAGCTGTGTAGATCTTTTGTCCTATGCGGAGTAAGGATTTGGATGGCTTTGTGCTTGTAACCGATTGACTAAAGAAAATAAAGAAGAAGAGTTGGTGGACATAGCCCCARGGTGGGGGTGAACCACGTAAACCCTGTGTGATGTGATTTGTGCTTTGTCTTGATATATTTACATGTTACATGTTAATTTCTTTGATATGTTTAGATAGATCTGCTTATGCTTTGTGCTTACGATATGTGAGAATGTTAGATCTAATCTAGATAGTCATGCTTAGTGCTTGATATGCTCATTCTGATCCACTTGTATATGCTAAGTGCTTGAATACTATAGATAAGTATGAATGCTACAAAGTTCTGTATTATAAGCGAAGTGGTTATTGACTGTATATTGAGGAAATAATGGTGCTAAGTGCTCTAGTAAGTTGTATAATCATAGATCTATGTCCCATCTAAGGTTGCATATGCTTGAGTTCTGCAACCACCCCTGCCTCTACCTCGGGTGAGACTTCATCTTCTTCGCAGGTGTTGCCGAAAGGACCAGTAGTTAGGGATTTGTTGGTTCTTTTTGGTAGCATTGAACCCTGGGTTTTCCCCTGTGCCAACAAATGGTTTCGTTGCCGGGACCTGAAACTATGATTGCTAGGAACTGAGAAAGAGGAAGCTTTGTGCAAAGATTCATCCTGAAATTGTGAAAGCTTTGTGCATAGATCTGTGCCCTAGTGCGTAGTATTCTACTTGATCTGTAAAGCTCTGTGATAAAGAAAGAAGATCATATCTGAAAGAAAGAATCCCAATCTGAAGAAAAGAAGATCAGATATGAAGGAAAGAAGAAAGATCTAAACTCTTGGCACTCTAAGAAAGGTCAAAGTAAGAATTTCTGATCAAAAGAGGTAAGATCTGCAAGCTCTGTGCTCTGAGAAAGGTAAGAATAGTTATAATTTTTAAGATCTGGAAGCTTTGTGCTCTGTAAGGGTAAGATAAGTGGAATTTTTTGTTTCTAGAGTATGGATCTAGGTATGTTTAATAGATTCTGTCCTAGTTTGAAAGCTAGGGCATTAATAGATGAAAGAATATTTGATATGAGTAGATATGGTAAGAATAGTGAAAGATAAATTATACCTATGCATAGAAAGAATGTTTGGACTAACGAATGGATGCAGGATCCTAGAAAGAAATTATTGCAGGTTATCTCATACGATCCTAGTGCATAGTACAGAAGAGGTTGGGGATCATTTAAAAGGAAGAGAGGATTAACCCTCTGTTATAGTTGTAGAAGGCTGGGACATCTTGCTAAGGAATTCCCTGGTGGAAGACCTAGTTGTTTTTGTTGTAAATCTCTAGACCATGAAGTATTAGATTGCCTCAAAATGATTTCTAAGCTTGAAAGAATGAATCTGAATCAAAAAAACCCTAAGGCGGATCCGGAACCTATGGATGAACCACAGAAAGAATCAAAGAAAGCGTTTCTACAAATGAAAGGAACCCTGAATGACCACCGACATGTCAACTTATTAGAGATCTTCAAAGAGAAGGAATGCATCGAAGAAAGAATAGTAGACTTCGACATTGACTGTGTTCTAGACGAGGAAACAAAGGTGAATATCATGACAGAGAGGACCTGGGAATCTATAGGAAGACCTTCCATGATCCCTTCACTAGGAGGAATAGGTTTTTTCAGAGGAAAGATAGTAAACCTATGTGGAAGGCTCGCTTGAATACCTATGAATGTCAATGGAACTTTGACAGAAGAATACTTTGAGATTATTAAATTTGTTGAAGACAACGCCCCATTTACCATGTTAATAGGAAAACCTTGGATTGATAGAGATCAAGCTAGACGAAAGGAAGAAGAAGAAGTTTTGGAATAGAAGAAGAAAGAGTTAAAATATTTCATGACCATAAGGATCACGCACTTGATTAACGAACATGAGAGAAGATCACATATATTTAATGCTAGAAACCTAGATGTCGAAGCTAAGAGAACACTAGAGGATCTGCAGAAGATTGAATTACCTATCCCAAAAAAAGAAGAAGTATTATCCAGGAACCCTAGGAAAGAATTTCAACAGTGGGAAGTAACTAAGATCAAAGAAGATAAAAATCAGAATGAGAAAAGCACTATCGAGACAAAGCTCACTGGAAAGAAGGCTAGAAAGTTAAGAAAGAAGAGGGCTAAGACTGGAAAGTTACAGGAGGTTCTAGAGGAGACCTCGTAGAAAGAAAAATTGTAGAATTGGAGCTCTGTCGAGATATCAAAACAATGACACATGGAACTTCACCATGACGAAGAAATATAGCCATTGGGGACATTATAACCGTTTGACCGATGGTTGGAATGAGCATAAAGAAATAAAGGTTTGTCATTAGACCATTGGATCACACCACAATGGATTGAACATGAGTTAATGGAGGCTCATACCCATTGCAAGCCAACCGTTGTCGAATTACCTATTTATCTCATCACGCCATGCACCGAGAACACTTTTTCCAATCAAGAATTCGAGCCCACAGACAAAGTCGAGTTTATATAGTGATCATTATGCTCTCATTCTCTATCTCATTACCGTGTCTGAGTTGTTCCCCGATCTCGTGGATTGTTTACCCCGAGTGTGTATGTCGAAAGCATTGAGCGCTGCAGAGAAAGCCACTAAGGAAGTTTTGATCGAATTGATGACCGAGAAAGCCATGTCGATGTCTGAAGGTATCCAGGCTTAATCTACGAGAACAGTACAAGTGTCTCCATCCATTGCTCACAGAGTTGGACCATACCGTGAGAGGTGAAATAAACACAAGGATGACTTAGCGAATGCTAAGATGATGCCAAGCATTCTACCTTCTTACCTACCACCCCTGAGCGACGCAATAAATCGAGACAATGTGCCCAGAGATTTTGAATATGAATTGGTCACTACATACCTTTCGAAGGGGATACGCGTAGTGCGCATAGACTGGGATAAAATCATAGCATTGAAGTTTAGTGACTTCAACCTCGGTGACAGGAAAGTGTACAATATGATAGCCCCATATAAGTGTCTGACTAGAACCAAGGGAAAGAATTCAAGGTCGTTCCCTAGGAGTGGACCATGAACCTTGTGTAGTCCACACTGCTTAACGTAATGAAGATTCCTCACTTCGGGAGGCATCAAGAAGTGAGCGTGTGTGTCAAGTTGTTGTTGTCCTGCTATCATGGAGGATACCTATGGTTGAACCACCGCATTACAGTGGATTCGACTTTGATCAATCGGATCACAGGGCTTAGCATGAAAGGCCTTGACCCACAGGATTTCTACCTCGGAAAGACTGTGGATCATGCTCTTTCCCAGAGGATAAAGGATACTTATGATGATGAAGAGAAGGGCATGTGGGGCTACAAGGTATCCTCTATATAGAGCGATGTAGTGCATCTTTCCTGTCAGCCAATTGCAGGCAAGCTAGTTCGTAAGAACTAACCGACCCAAGTAACTAGATTCGTAGTCAACCTCGCAGGGAAGTGCACAGAGGGAATACAGATGAATTAGGTGAAGTACTTGGTGAACCAACTAGAAATAGACTATAGGGAAGCGCAAGACCAAGGATATGAATTTCACTTTAGTTGTCTTCTCATACTAATCACTTTCATTATATGGGAGATGCCGAAAGGTGCGACATTCCCAGACACCGAGCCATTTGAACCTATGGCTGTGAAGTTTAATACGATGTGGTACTCCAGTGACATGAACAAGTAGTGGCATTCGAATGTTGTCTTCCACATGTATTATAACTAGTTGAAGGTAAACATATAGTCCATGCCTTGCGTAACCCCGAACACACTTCATAGGTTTAGACCCTTGCTGAAATTCAGCACAGACCACCATTTCATCTATATCACCCTGCACGCTGATGAGCATAAACAACAGCTACAGTCATACTACAAGTTAACGGAGGATGAATTGGAGGAGATTACCAAGGAATGGTCGGTGGACGTCCTTGTTCCAGTAGGCCCTACAGAGATGTCCGCTGTTGACATCCCCGAGACTGCTCCAGATACAACCGGACCTAGCAAGATAAAGAAGACCTAATAGGTCCACGATTTAGATAACACATCTGTGAAGACCGCTTCCATCTCAACAGAGAAAAGAGGAGATGGCATAGAGATAGATGGCGCATAAGTATAATAGAAGAAAGGCAAGGTTACACCGCCAAGAGATAAGGAGGATCACTCAAAGAAAAGGAAGGTATCCCCTCTGAAACATTCAAGGAAGAAAATGAAAGCAACCAGAACCAAATTCGAGACCACCCTCACCTCAAATGACTTTGACTTCATCGTCGCAACACCGAATGATGCTTTGTTGGAGATAGTAGAGAAGTAAGAAGCTAAGTAGGAGGAGGTTCTTAGTTGGATTAAGGATGAGCTCCAAGGAGTGCAGTAGGCACTACAGTCTAGCTGTGCAATATCCATTGCGCCCCTGACAGTTGGAACACCAGAACTAGGCGATGAGCCCGCTCAATTACACCGCATTTCTGATACATTTGAAGCTCGCCTTCGGAGAGCTCAGGGAGAAACAACACAAGCCAACAAGGCTTTAGTGAAAGTATAGAAAGACCTTGAGAAGAAATGCAGTGCTGCAAAAAAAGAAAATCTTGATCTACAAGCGAAATGGGATGAAGAAAAAGCAGAGCTACAACAAAGAAAAGAACAATTGATCACCGAGAAACTTGAAGTTAAGGAAAGGGTCAACATATCACTTTGCTCTATGATAGTCGTCGAAGTACAGATTGAGGAACAAGTTCCATAGTAGGTGGCACAACTAGAAGAGGTAATCCAGAAGATACAATAGCGCATCACTGACTTAGAGCTCCACGCAGTACCTAAAACCCCATAGGAGATAAGGAACCAAAGAGAAGCAACTACCCACAATGCAGTTGACAGACTAAAATATCTTGCCTTGGAGTGCAAGCAGCTCAGTAACCGCAACACCTAGACCTATGAAAATCTCACTGAAAACCCAGAATTGTAGACACTGGAGTCGCAACTCCAAGAAGCAAATCAAAATGCAAATACACTACAGGTGCAACTGAAGGCCCTGTCAGCTATAGAAATAATGAATAGGTCTCACGAACAACATACAACTCAACAACAGATCCATATGATTCAAATAAAAGTGATGGAAGTCACTCAATGACTTAAACCTGTACAAGATAAGGCATGTTTGTTGTTTATAGAGTTCCAGAGCTAGAACAGGTCATCCTCACAATAGAACAATTCCTAGAAGGTCCAGTGAATGACGCAGTGATCCAAGAGTTTATCGAACAAGAGGCCACAACAAAGCATCAAGTAGAAGCAACTTGAGCCAATCTCGAGGTGTTCGAGGCAGAACTACATAGACCTGAGTGACTTGGGACGAGTCACAGGTGAGTGTTGGGGGCCTGTTGGCCCTTGACCAAGTTTTGGGAGTTTCTTGGTCATGTTGACCTATTTTGGGACTTCGAAAGCCTGCCGAAGGAGGAGCGCAAGTCGAAGCGAAGATCACGGGATCTCGACCCCCTTTTGGGCCCCTTTTTGGGTTTTGGGGAATATGTAATGAGAATGGGATGTTGGCCCATGGTTTTACCCATGTTTAGGCCTATTTTGTAATGTATATATAGAAGGATAAGCAATATAGAGAGAGAATGGTGTGCTAAGTGCTAAAGGAATGGATAATTGCTAGATCTATGTCATCGAAGGATTGTAAGTTCTTTGTGCATACTGTTTAAGACTTGCAAGGCTGAGTGCAATGGATTGTAGAAGGCTTAGTGCTGAGACCCAGCTCGAGGAAGAAGGATATAGCAAGTTGCGTAGATCTTATGTCCTATGCAGAGTAAGGATTTTGATGGCTTTGTGCTTGTAACTGATTGACTGAAGAAAATAAAGAAGAAGAGTTGGTGGATGTAGCCCCAAGGTGGGGGTGAACCACGTAAACCATGTGTGATGTGCTTTGTGCTTTGTCTTGATGTATTTACATCTTACATGTTAAGTTCTCTGATATGTTTAGATAGATCTTCTTATGCTTTATGTTTATGATATGTGAGAATGTTAGCTCTAATCTAGATAGTCATGCTTAGTGCTTGATATTCTCATTTTGATCCACTTGTATATGCTAAGTGCTTGAATACTATATATAAGTGTGAATGTTTTGAAGTTCTGTCTTATAAGCGAAGTGGTTATTGACTTTATATTAAGGAACTAATGGTGCTAAGTTCTCTAGTAAGTTGTATAATCATAGATTTGTTTCCTAGCTAAGGTTGTAGACACTTGAGTCCTACAACCACCCCTGCCTCTACCTAGGGTGAGACTTCATATCCTTCACAGGTTTTTCCGAAAGGGCCGATAGTTAGGGCTTTGTTGGTGCGTTGTTGTAGCGTTGAACCCTGGGTCTGCCCCTATGCCAACATGGTGCCACACAATGCATAGTTTATTGTACCCAAAAAACCATTGGTGCTCGGTTTAGAGTTGTGATGTATGCAAAAATAAGAATGCACAGATGTGCATGTTAAATGTTGGGTATTACAGAGTGTGGCACTGGAACTATGCATTAAACAATGGTGCATGGGTGTGTACACTAATGGTTTGGGGTTGCACAACAAAATTTTGTGGTGCGTGTGCATTACTGATACGCGGTGTACATGTTAACATTTGACATCACCTATTGGTGTGTGTTGAATACCAGTGCGCACATGGGATTTGGAAGAAGGGATTCTGAGAAGATGGTGCAAATTTTTCATGAATTTGTCTCATGAATTCATGTAATAAATATTTTTTCCTGTATATTTTGCAAAATTATCACCGATTAGAGCAGGACAAAATCAACACAGAAGGTCAAAAGCATAAAATATGCACAAAGGAATTACAATCCTGATGATGAATTCGAGGATTTGTATGTCAGTTTGGGTGCCGATGGTACAAAATCCAAGGAGGAGTGCACAAATCGGGTAGAAACCATAAAGAAATTGCAAAAAGATATCCAAAGTTATAAGGAAGATAATGAGAGGCTTATGAGAGGCAAGGAGCAACAAGATGACTTCAATGTCAAATTGATGCAAATATTGGACATAATATAAAAATAAATGGATAAGGATACATAGACAAGTAGGTCAATAAGTTATAGGTCTAATGATGAGAAAATAAGAGAAGAAAGAAGTGTCAATAGGCACTATTGCCACTCACTAAAGAATTTATTTAGGAAAGTGTGCAGTAGCTCAAGTCCATATCCTATCAGAAAGAATAAGAGAAGGACTGGGGTGGATGAGCTAGAGGGAGAATTGAATAAGATCAAACCTCTTATCTTTGATGGTGAGCACCAGAAGGATGATGATGCAGAGACCTGGTTGCTAGGTATGAGGAAGTGCTTCTAGCTGCATAATTATTCTACGCGGGCATAAGGAAGAATTGTTATCTATCAGCTAAAAGGAAATGAAACAATGTGGTGGGATCAATATGTGCAGGTACAACACATTGATGAAAAGAACTTTACTTGGAGGGAGTTCAAGAGGTATTTCCAAAAGAAATACTTAAATAGAGATACTAGGAAAAGAAAATGAAGTGGTTCTTTGAACTCAATCTTGAGAGTATGATGATAGATGAGTATGAAAGAACATTCTTAGAGTTTCTGAAATACGTTGCATTCATCAAGGACGAGCAAGTTAAAATTCATAGGCACTTGAGTGGTTTGTTTTCGTTTATCAGTGAAAAGATACAATATGATGACCCTAAGCCATTGGAAGAAACCATAAGGCGTGATAAATGTATTTATGAATAGAAAATGGGAAGACCGGATTTCCAAAAGGATTGGGAATATACGATGAAAAGAAAGGGGGGTCAAAGGAAGAAGGGGGCTAAGCCACCATTTTTTAGAAATACCGTGCAAGGACAACCAACCCGCAAGGAGCCCAAAATGGTGGAGACATTGTAATAAAAGACACAACTCAATATATTCAATGTTGGAGTTGTGGAGGAGATCATATGCAAAGAGATTTCCCTTAAAGAGGTGACAAAGAGAGGACTGTGTACAGTGTACAATAGGATGCAATAGTTGAGGACATGGGTAGAAATGTACCTATGATTTACACAACATTGGATAACAAGAAGGATGAGTTTTATTTGCACATGATTGAAGTGGAAGGTAAGATTAACCACCAACCCATTGTTATTTTAATGGATTCAGGAGATAGTCATAGTTATCTAGATCCTAAGATGGTGAAAAGGTTCCAATTTCCAAGAAGAAAACCTGGAAAACCTTGGTTGGTACAATTAGCTACAAGAGCAAAAAGGAAAATTAATGAGATGGTTAAGGCATGCACGATGGAGATGAATGGATTGCGCACAAAAGATGATTTGAATATTATACCTTTGGGCTCATATGACTGCCTCATTGGTATGGATTGGTTGGACGAGCACCATGTTGTCCTGGATTGTTACAATAAGGAATTTACTTGCTTGGATGAGGAAGGAAAATTAAGAACAATTCAAGGAATTCCAAGGTTTGTGACAATCAAAGAAGTTTCATCCTTTCAATTGAAGAAAAACTATAGGAAAGGATGTCAAGTATTTACAATGCACATGGAAGAGACACCTAAGGATAAAGTTCCAAGTGTTCAAGACTGTGCATTATTGAAATAATTTGAGGATGTTTTTAAAGAGATACTGAGATTGCCTCCAAAAAGAGATATTAGTTTTTCTATAAATCTGATGCTCCTTATAGGATGAGTACGCCATAATTTAAGGAGTTGTAGGTGCAAATTGAAGAGCTTATGAATAAGGGGTATATATGCCCAAGTGTGTCACCTTGGGGTACCCCAATGTTGTTCGTTAAAAAGAAGGATGGTACACTGAGACTTTGTATCGACTTCAGGCAGTTGAACAAGGTAACAATAAAGAACAAATATCCTTTGCCTATTATAGATGACCTTTTTTATCAGCTGTGGGGCGTGCAAATATTTTCAAATATTGATCTCAGGTCTGGATATCATGAGGTGAGAATTAAATATGAAGACATCATCAATACTACCTTCAAAACAAGGTACAAACATTATGATTTCACAGTGGTGCCATTTAGGTTGTCAAATGCACCAACTGTCTTCATGTGTTTGATGAATGGAGTTTTAAGAGAGTACTTAGATAATTTTGTCATTGTGTTTATGGATGACATACTTATTTACTCAAATTATGAAGAGGAGCATGAGAAACACTTGAGGATGGTGTTGCAGGTACTAAGGGAGAGACAACTTTATGAAAAGCTAAGAAAGTGCTTGTTTTATCAGCGACAAATTCATTATTTGGATCATATTATTTCCAAGGAAGGAATAGCCATGGATCCATAAAATATAAAATCATTTTAGGAATGGCTGACACTAATAAATGCCACAGAGGTAAGGTCCTTCATGGGACTGGCATGTTATTACGGAAGATTTATTGAAGGCTTCTAAAAAATTGTGCATCCGATTACATCCTTGCAAATGAAAGTGCACAATTTGAATGGACTCTAGATTGTGCAAGGAGTTTTTAGTAGTTGAAAAGTTTGTTAACAAGTGTGCCAGTTTTTAGAATTGTTGATCTAGATGTAGACTTCGTTGTGTGCTTGGATGCATGAAAGGAAGGGCTTGGTAGATTCCTAAGTTAGAATGGGCATGTGGTGTGCTATGAATCAAGAAATTTAACAGAGCATGAAAGACTCTATGATACTCATGAATTAGAGTTGGCAAAAAAAATTTAAAGGTTATGAGTTGAGAGAGGATGTAATCCTCATGTATAGGTGCATAGTCTATTTTCCAAATGATCAAGAGTTGAAAATTCTGTTATTGTTGGAGATGCATAAAGTTCCTTATGCTAGACATCCAGGCTACCAGAAGACATTTGTCACAGTCAAAAAATAGTATTATTGGCCAGGTATGAAAAAGGAGGTTGCTGATTTTATTGTTAGATGTTTTGAATGTCAAAAGGTCAAGGAAGAGAAAAAAACATCCAGCTGGTTTGCTAAAATATTTTCCCATTCCTAAGTGGAAGTGGGAATTTGTAACCATGGATTTCATTACTAATCTACCTAGGATTTCTAGGCAACATGATTCTATTATAATGGTGGTAGAAAAGCTTACTAAATCTGCGCATGTTATTCAAGTGAAGTCAATGCACAAGGAAACCAATATTGTTGAGATATACATGCGATAAATTTCTAAGCTTCATGGTGTACCTAATACAATTGTGTGTGACAAATATTCCAAGTTCACCTTGAACTTTGGAAAGGGCTATTCAAAGGATTTGGGACAAATTTGAACTTTAGCACATCATATCATCCTGAGACAGATGGACAGACCAAGAGGGTAAATTGGGTGATTGAAGATATAATGAGGATATATATGATGGATAAGCCATCAAATTGAGAATATTACCTTCATTTGGTATATTTTTCTTACAAAAATGGGTATCACGCATTTTTAGAGATGAGCCTATTTGAATCACTTTATGGTAGAAAGTGCAACACTCCAGTGAGTTGGGACAACCCAGGATACCGAGCAGTGGTTGGGCCAGATCTACTCAGGGAAATGGAGGAGGAGATGGTAAAGATAAGACAAAATTTAAAGGTTGCCCAAGATAGGAATAAAAGCTGGACTTGTAAAGGAATAAACCACAAATAATTTAAAGTGGGTCCTCATCTGTTCCTGAAAGTGAAAGACAAATGTAGTTCCTTGAAGTTGGGAAATTGTTCTAAGTTGGAAGCATGCTATCGTGGTTCATTTGAAATCCTAGAGAGGATTGGTCATGTCGCATATATGATTTCATTTCCTGCATCCTTGTGTATTCATAATGTTTTCAATGTGTCATTTCTTAAAAAGTACATACCTGATGCTAATCATATTATGGATTGGAATGTGATTCAGGTGGAGCCAGAAGGCAATTTTTGAGTGCGACCGGTTTGCATAATGGATTGTAAAATCAAGCAGATTAAGGATCGCGCCATGGAGCTGGTAAAGGTCCAATGGACCTAGTTTGGTCTCGAGGATGCAACTTGAGAGTGTGAGGATGCTATGTGGGCAGGGTATCCACATATTTTTGAAACTTTTTGAAAATTTATATGTACATGTGTATATGATGCACTGAGGATAGTGCATAAATAAGGGGAAAGGGAATGTCATGTCCTTTATTCGAACCCTTTGTAAATTGTACATATAGGATGGTGAGCATTTGGTACCAATTTGTATTGTAAATGTGCATATAGTCTGGTGAGTCGTTGGCACCAAGTCTTGGTCTTGCACGCACCTGAGTAGTGCACGAAGGATTTTTATCAAAGACAAGGTGCACACATTTCACAGTGTTGTGCACACCTGGGTAAGTGCACATATTTCACAGTGTTACATGCTATTGGGCTCTAAATATGTCCTAAAAACAACCTCTATGCATCAACCAAAGGTAGGCGCTGGCACAAGCATTTTACTTCTCACCTACGTAGGTTCTTACCTTCCGTTTTCAATACCCAACCTCCAGAGATGCAACACCTGTAAAGGAACAAAAATCATAAAGGGAATGACAGTTGTTCTCTTCAAAGGAACAACACGACCTGCAAAAGGAACAACAATCGGAACAAAAGGAACAATAGTCATTACATTGGGCCGAACTAATGTTGAATTAATTGCATTGTAGTATTTACCCAACTATCTAATTTGTCAACTCGGGGTTCATAAACTGACGAAGCACACGCAAAGTATATGCAAGATTGAAGCGGGACTAATCTAATCTAATGTTTAAGATACAACTAAAATTGAATCATTAATCTAACACATGACTGAAATATAATCATTAATCTATCACACAACTTGGAATTGAATTAATCTAGTTGCGTAAATGAAATTAATCTAGGAATGAGAAATTGTGTGAATGAATTAATCTAGAAATGGAGAACTACATGAAGGAAAAACAAGTACAACATGTGAAGAGTTAAATAACACAACAACATATGTGATCTCACGCCATTGAAGCAATCTTCTATTACAATAACCAAATCAATCTTCATAACAAAATAATAAAAGCATGAAAACCAAAACCATGAATCAAAGCTAGGAATCCC
>ML821821.1:63495-78977 GCA_009831015.1 Picea engelmannii | reverse complement strand
GACAAAACTGGCTTGGCAATTTGGCAGAGTTCCTTTACTATGATTTTTCCTCCTTTGAATAGTACCCCTACCCCTTCTTTTATAGGCTAGAAGGAGCTAGGGTTTTTGGCGAACTCTCGGCCATGCATGGCTCGGAGTTCCAGTTAACTGACAAAAAGCCTTGCGTCCCGGCGGAAACTTTCCTGATTTTTTGCTTTGTTAGGTACCCGCGGGCTGTTTTGGGTTAGCCCGTGGATGCCCGCGTTCAGTATAAGGATAGCAAGCGGGTGCCCGCGCCCAGTGAGAAGTTAGGGCGCGGGTTACTTGGTTTTAAGTGGTTTTTTGAGGAATTGCTCAGCATGGCTTTGGCTAGGAAGAGGCATGAGTAGGCCTGATGCCAGGTAAGCAGGGATAGTGCAATTTAGGGTTATAACAAGGAAGAAGCTCCATATACATCACTATCTGACAACAAGAAAGGTTAATATGAAATTGTTAGAGTCAAGTTGTATGCCTAGCTGAGACTAAGACCAATAGACATGTTACTTATGTTAGTCATTTGTATTGTAGACAATCCATTTCTCCATTAAGGGGGGGAGTATTGGAGAAATAATGGAGAATCTATTAGTTCAGAGTGTGTTTGTATTTAGGACTTGGATCCTATTTCCTAGGAGTTTGTTCTAACTCCCTTCCTTATGTATTTCTTTATATTCATGAGTGATTAATCTGAAGAGTGTGGCATTGCTTAGGTTGCCTCCTCCACGCGTAGCCTACCTCACCTGTGAGGAGTTGGTCTCATTTCCATTTTCTAAGTCTAAGCTCTCTTCATGCTTCTTTTACTGTTTCAATAGGATTGTCACCCCTCGACAAAGGCCTCAAACTTTACAACAATTTCTTATTTTTTTGATGAAATCTATAATGAACATTACAAATGTGTTGTGGAGTTTAAGAGATTTGGTTTCCATGGTTAATGTGATTGCAATATGCTTAAGATATGCATCCAAAATGTAGTTCTAAGTCCTCAAGTATCATATAAATACATGGTACAAATCCTTTCTTATATGGGTGTCCACTCTGATTCTTCATTATTATAGTTTTTAACACTTTGAAATTTCTATGAAGAAAACATTAGTAATTTTTTTTTATGAAAGTTATTTATTTTCAATACACATATAACCCATTTGAAATTAAAAAATATGTTTATTATTAATTTCTTTAAAATTACAATTTATTTATTTTTGATTGCTTGATTTATAATGTTAATGGATTATGCTATTGAATTTGCCAACATCATATACTATCACCATATGCTTGTGTTTCTTGGTTGTTGAGGACTAGTCGCAAATATATTGCTTTGGGTCAAGTGCTCAATGGTGGACTTCATCGAACATCTGGATGAGGTAGGCCTTTTACCTTGTCTTGCTATCATATTTGTTTATATAGCATACTTGAGAATAGATTTGATTTCTGCAGTCATTTCCGTCTGTTGTCATTTGCCCCTAGCCATAGAGAGATTTAATATGAGAGATTGTATACGAAGAAGGCGACAGTCTTCCCATCAGATTTAACTATAGGCATGGCCTTGACCCACTCAGTAAAGTAGTCTATGGCCACGATAATGTGTTGATTCCCCCCAGCCGAAGTTGGGTTGAAATCCACAAAGCTCACCCCCCACTTGGTGAAGCGATCAACAATAATGGATAGATGGAGAGGGGTTAGATGCGAGCACATTTTTTGAGTGAACACTTGGCAGGGGTGACACTTCTTAACTGGTTCAATGTAACCTTTAAATATATATGGCCATAAATAACTAGCTTGCAAAATTTACTAGGTTGTCGCAAGCCCGAATAGATGACCACCACAAGCCCCACTTTGGTAATCGCTTAGAACTAACTCGGCTTTTTCATGAGTTAAAGAACAACACGAGGTATTGTCTATTCCTCGGCAATACAAAGTATCTCCAATGATAATGTAATTCTTAGCTTGGTATCGTACACGTCATCTGTCATCTCGCGAGAGATGTTGAGGGAAATTCAAAGTTTGAAGATATAGAACAATGTCTCCATACCAGGGGTCGGACTACGAGACAAGGAAAATTTGTTCATCCGAAAATGAATCAACATGAATGACATCCTCATCCAATCATGGGAAGTCAGATATTAACTCTACAAAGACTAGTGATTTCTTGGATTTCGTGTTGGAAAACTGAGAGGGGGGGTGAATCAGTTGTTACTGTGCTTAAACAATTATGCCCATTTTAAACACTTTACAGAACACTCAATGGCAATCACAATAATGCATAAATGTAAGAAATAGAATATTCAACATCAATTACACACATGAAATATACAGAGACAGATATTTCCTGAGGAAACACATAAAGGGAAAAACCTCTTCTTCTTGATATGATAAGTAATCTTTATTTTCTGTACATTATCATTCTTATCAGCTCCAACTCCTCTTGATGCTACAACCTCTGTTTTACAAGCATCAACTTGCTAAGAGAACCAAATCTTTGGTTTCTCTAGCACCCACTAGAAGGAAGCACCAACTCCCTGAGTGTTCCAGCACCAACTGGATGGAAGCTACAACTTCCAATCACACAGGTACCAACCTGTATAACAGAGAACAATAGTTCTCCCTTACACCACCGTGCCACCCTGGTTTTTCTGGATGCAACCAGATGGAATCTACAACTCCCTATGTTCAAGCACCCACTTGAAACTCTAAGGACCACAGTCCTCCCTAGCACATCCCTACAACCCTGAAATATCAATCTTTTGCTTTCTTGAATTTATCACAGTGATACCGCATTTATCTATGTGTACCAGTCTAATCATTGTTCTGCTACACTTCTCTGCTCTACCTGCATCAATGTCTCTCTTCTCACCACACCTCTTCTATGTGCTTCAGCTCCTGCACACATCATGCTTCTACCCGCATGAACCACACTCAACAGCATCCCCCATCTCTTCTATGTTCTGTGTTTTTATACTCTCTGTGCACCTTCTTCATAATTCATGTCGCGCCTCTTCACTACATCACAGTTCTCCCTATAGGTCGTTCACTTCATCTCATCCTCACGACTGCATGGCTACCCAACTGAATACCTTCACTTACCTTTTTTGCATGTACTTATCACGTCGAGTCATCTACTTGATCATCATATGAACTCTTCATCTTCTCTGGCCATTATTCAAGGTTCTTTGGCTTCTCTGCAAGTTATCCTGAGAATCCTTTGTTTCTCTGTCAGTCCCAATTCTTTGTCCTCTCTAGCAGTTACAGTCATCCAGTTTTGGCTCCTTTGGCTCCTACGCTCGTTCCTTCTCATGACCGTTGGCTGTGACCTAGGGCCAATCACTTTGGGACTTCGCGTTTCGGGTCATCTGTCGTGAGTCACCCCAACTCTCCCAACTCTTGATCTCCCGAAATCTGAAGTGGAGCTTAGTGACGTCTTAGCTCTTCCCTAGATATGACCTTGGGTGATGAGTTCATGTGACCACATGATTGTGAGCGGGTCTATAGGTGGTTTGAGGACAACCCACTTTTCGCCCCGCAATTCACTACGAGCCTCCATGTGTCCTTTCTCCAAAACCGTGGTTTCAATTGTGGCCCGCTCACGAAAAGTTAAGACCTGAGCATGTCCTAGCCCCGCAATGGAGAATGACCATCAATCTCATGATCTTGACGGTGCTCTTGAATGGACAGTTCAGATCTTTCCTCTCAAGTCTACGAACCAGATCTCACCTTCAACGGTTGATATTTCCTATGTGATCCAGGCTTCGAGAGTTTCAAATCTAAAACCCTGTTGTTGATGACTGGATATCTTCCAGAATGGAAGATCTGCTCACATCTGTCCTCTTCAATTGAAGATCATGATTTCCTCTGTGAGTCTGGACTTCGGGCCTTTCAATTCTCAAACTCCGCTTTCTCCTGGAGAATTTCACCCAGAGTCCATGATCCAACGACATGTGTCCCTCTCGGATCAACGGTCGAGATCTCCTTTGGGTCTCTGAACTTCAGAGATTTCAATTCTCGAACTCTCGTTTGCTCCTCGATTATTTCATCTGGAGTCCACGGTCCAACAACGCGTGTCCCTTTTGGATCGATGGTCACAAACCCTTTGGGTATTTGGGGTTCGGCAATCTCAACTCTCAACTTTCTTTCATCCTTCCTTTGGTTTTTCCAGGAGTCAACAATCTACTAACGCGTGTCCTCTTTAATCTAATGGCTATCCTCCACTCCGGGACTTCAGCCTTCAATAATCTCAAACCTTTCTCCTCCGTTTTTTCTCGAAGAAGTTTCTCTCAAAGTTCACGATCTGTTGACACGTATCCTGCTACATGATCAACGATCGAGAATACACCCGAAGTGATCTTCAGATCGGAAGACTCGTATCCACTTTGGGTCTTTGGGCGAGTACTGGTGGTAAAACTCCTGAAGAAAAACTCCCAGAGTGGCGTAACTCTTGCATCACTCGATGACGTGTCACGAGCCAAGCAAAAAACACATGTCACTCAGATTTTTGATTACCACGTACCTGAAATGTTGAATCAACTTAACACTTGTCATTGTCTGATTGCACCACATGTCCTTGCTGACATGGTCTACCACATGTCCTTCCTGACGTGGTCTGCCACATGTCCTTGAGGACGCGATTTGCTGACGTAGTCTGCTGACGCAGATCTCCCTGATCTAACGATCATTGTCTGATCTCCAGATCCAACGGTCCTGTTATCCCCCACTTTTAGGAATAACTAGGAGATCATGTCTTGAGGCCCACAAGTCCTAGACATGGAATACTAAGAGCCGGATCGACTTTAGCATGGCCCTGGATGGCCCACCTTTTCTTCCTTTCAGTGCCTCTATCTTGTTAGCAGCAACAACATCCATCACCATCGGTTTGGTCTTGTGTCAGAGATGGTTCTTGCTCCATGAGGTAATGAGTTCGAGTATCATGGTATGTGTCACTATGATCATCAAAACCCTTGAATATGTGCATCTGATTCCTTTTATTTCTAACAAATTCTTGGATCTTATACTTTCCCACTTGACCATTTCTGGGGGGATTGACAGGATTCCCTAGTAAGCCTATGTCCCTAGGTTTTGGTTTGTCACTAGGGGGATTTCTAAAAATCCATCGTCTGCTCCCGTCATAGCTCCACTTTTTCATCTTGCTTCTCGCTCATCTACCCCATTACACTTGTCTGGCCACTTGGTTGACCTATTTTCAGGATTGCACCTTATCTCATGGGAAGAAGGGGATAAAGGCCCAGAAGGTAAAAGTGAGCTGGAAAAGATAAAATCCTAAGAATAAAACCTTGAGATGCTTCACCCAGGGATCCTCGAGAAAGCAATAAAAGGCTTCTCAGCAAGAAACAAGAGGGACTCATAAGAAATAATAAAACAAGACCTATTCAGAGGATAGGTGGTCTCATCATGAGCCAACCTATTAGTTCCATGGGTACCTAGCAGTATGACATTACCACCATTTGGTTACCATGCCAGGGTAGTGACCCTTGGTTGCATGGCCAAGGGAAAGGGGGTCTCATCACAAGCCATCCTTCTCATTTCTGTGAAAGTACTTGTGGGTAATGTTGCCAACACTTGTCACCACGCCAGGGCAGTGTCCCCTGATTAGCCTCCTGAAGAAAAAGAAATAAAAGAATAAAAGAATAAAAAATAAAAGGCATGGTCTTGGAAAAATTTACATCCAGGACAGGTGCAGCTCACCTTCTACAAAGGCATCCACAGGTGCAGCTCCTCTACTCTCACTGCACCCACTTGCCTGGACATCCCTTGTCCACATCACCCACTTACATGGCTCAAATGAGGTATCTTCCGGAAACTTTCCTCTTCCAGTGGACACTAGCCCAATAAGACGCTCTATCATTTTCTCCATACTTGTATTGTAGGCTTGTGTAATGTCTTTGAGATTTTAACTGAGGTATTAGGGATTTTATGCACATGTTTAATAATATTGATGATGAGATATGATTGTCATTGCTATGATCCCTGTGACTTATAAGCCCATGGAGGGCGTAGTTGTTGATGTGCAGGATCATGCCCAATGGACAGGTATCATGTTGGACTGGTACACATGGGGAGATGATTAGTTTGGACCTCAATGGGGCTGAAGATCCCACCAGATGGATGTTGAGACCCCATCAGGGGGTAGAGATAGGAAAAATATGGATCAAAGGCTTTGCACCAGAGAAGAGGAGGACGTTCCACCAAAGGCACCCTGGCAAAGATTGACCTGGGGGGGTTGTGCCCTCTCCATTGGAACGTTGACCCTGATAGGCCCAGGACATCACCCATGATGATCATGATGTTATCTAGCCTTGTGGACATCTTGGGAGGCAAATCTGGTAGTGTTGGCATGTGTGGCAGGTTGGAGAAGCCCAAGGAGGGCTAACGTTTTGCTCCAAGATGCTCCATTTTCCCTAGAAGGGGATAACGTCACCCTAAAGGGGGCATGACATCTCTCTTTAGCTTGATTAGGGTTTAATTTTAATCATTTAATGTAAAACAATATGATTTTTAGTATTTTGGTCTTGTGGCCTTTTTATGACCTAAAAGTGAAATTAGGTCATGGTACAGTATAAATTGAGGGTTTTTACTCTCATTTTTTGATGATCTCTCACTCAATCATTAGTGAGGTCTGAAATTCGTGCTACACTTGGATTTCTTAGCTGAAATTGTGAGGCACACTTGTTGAAGGAAGGAATTTTTGGATTTCTATTGGCATTT
The DNA here is from genome assembly GCA_009831015.1 of Picea engelmannii. Lineage (NCBI taxonomy): Eukaryota > Viridiplantae > Streptophyta > Pinopsida > Pinales > Pinaceae > Picea > Picea engelmannii. The sequence goes on along the minus strand of ML821821.1, from coordinate 72,248 downwards.
CTTGATGGAAGGTGTTACAACTAGGGTTTGCTATGTTATTTCTTGGTGAAATGTAAGTAAATTTATGAAAAACTTCTTGATTAAATGGTTGTATTGTTATTTCTTACTTATATTGTTATAAACTTACTGAATAAACCCTAGGTGACAAGCACACATTGTAGGTCCTTGTCTCATGTCCCCGTCAAGATTTTCAGCCATTATTTGAAGAGAGAAAGAGCCTAGCCTTAGCTACACTCTTTTCCCCCTCTTCATTGCTAGCTATTTTACTTTTCTGAGCCAAGAAGAAAAAGATGCATCAAGGCCTAGTTCCCCTACACCTTGATGAGCCGATTTCTAGGGTTTCTTGGTAAAGCCTTGTCATAGGAACACATTGCCTGCATGAACCTCTTGTCTTAGTTTTATGTCACTTTCTAAGATAGTTTTTTTTGCCATTGACCTAAGGAAGGAGGAGAGAGCACTGGGGCCTAGTTCTCCTACACCAAAGTGAGCCTCTCTCCTCTAGGGTTTCATCCTTGAGGCCTTGCCTTAGAAATAATTCAAGGTCTAACCCTCTTGTCCTTAGTCTTATTATTTTCACTTGATCCTTCAATTTTCGTGTCCTCTACTTTTGACTCCATTAACCCTAAGGCATTGAACTAAATACCTCTTTGTCTTGAGTAAATTTGATCACAACTCCAATCAAACAGTTTGAACAAACCCTAACTATTCTAACCCTAGCCTAAGACTAACCCTACTAACTAAGTGTTGTTTTCATCTCTTGCTTTTTTTATCATTGTGCAGTTGTTGGTTACTAATTCCCTTCTCGAGTTGTCTGAGTTATTGACCCAGGGTTCATGTCATTCAAGGTTCCAACAAAGCCTCTAAAACTATCGTCCCTCCTGGTAAACCAGAAGGCAACACAACCCCCGGAACGTACTGCACAATCTCACCCAAGATAGATTTAAATGGGTGACTATAAGACTCAAGCGTTTATAGCCTAGGACAGAGTAGGGGATAAAGGGTTTCTTGATTAAGGCCCTGTACTATGAGCTGTTACTGTAATCTACTTATTCCTTGAAGTCGCATACGTATATTTCACAGTTTAATTCCAGCAAAATATAAACAGATTCATAACAATGTATTAACTCATTCATCAAGATTTAACCATTAATTTCTAAAAGAAAGTAAAGGCATGCAAACATTCAACACATAACACAAGTATTACCATGGTTCACCCCCTCCTGGGCTACATCCACACAGATTTGGCTCTTGGCTCTTTTATTTTGCAATTCTGGCACCGTGTGCTTACAATTCTCCACAAAACTAGGTAAGATCTATGTGAGGCAAACTAGATCACACCAGGCTCTATAGCCTGCAGTCTAATCCTCAGATATACCTTCTCTCATATCTCCTTTTCTCAATAGCTTACAAAATCGGCTCATACATCTAAACTCTAACAATAACAATGAACAATGACGACCAACATAAAATCAACAATAACCAACCCTATATGATACTTTCGTATCTATATTTATACATTTTGGGTTGTTCAACCATTTACAGAGTATTGCCAAAACCCTAACCCTTCTTACGTTAGGTCTTTCTCCCATGCGCGTGTTGTTCTTCCTCCAGTTGTCTCTTTTCTTTGTGCATGCTTTCTTGCATGTGCATGTGCAGATCTTTTGCCAGTTGTTACTTCAGTTTTTTGCATGCTTTCTTTCCCACAATCGTTCTTCTTTCCTCTTCGGTCTGGTGCCAACAGGCCCCGAACACTAACATGTCACTCGTCCCGAGTCACCTAATTTCTCTGTGCCTCCTCGATCTCCCTGGTGATCATCTAGAACTTTTCCTGCAATTCTGCTGCTTGTGTCAGTGCTTGTGCGATTTTCTCCTTGATGGTGTCGACTGTTTGCGTTGCCACTTCCTCACTCATCAGTCCTGTGCATTCTAGCTGAGTCCGTGCTGTCTTGGTTCTGGATTTTTCTGCCTATGCAAGTACTTCTACTACCCATTCCTACAACGATTCTATTTGAGCATGACTCTCTTGTTTTTGTGTTTGTGCAGTGATAAGTTCTGCCTGTATCTTCTTTAACTCTTGTGTTCCCTTGACCCATTCTGGAATTGGTATGGTCTTCTATCACTGCTTGAGTTATTGGATTTTTGCAGTGATCCTCTCCTCCTCTTTGTCCCAGTGTAGGACCTATGGATCCTCTTCGAGCTTTGTCCAAAGTTGCGCTGCTTTATCCATCAAATTGGTTGTTGTGCTAACCTGTTTCTCTAGTTCCTGCAGTTGCATCGTTGTTTCCTGCTTCCTTTGCTCCTTAACTGCTAGTGGAGTTGTTGGTCTAATCTATCTATGGAGAATCTCAATCTCCTTCTGATACCGGTCAATTGCCTGTGCAATTTGGTCGATCTTTTCTGCGGATGGGAGTTCATTTCCTTGCACAGTAGTTGGAATTTTCCCAAAAATTTCTTCCACTTTGCGTTCCAACTCATTTTTGCATTCCTTCTCCTCCTGAGTTTTAGATTTGGCTTGGGCACAAACTGTTTCCAACACTTCCCGCTGCTTTGTCTCTTACTGTAGCTCGACCAAGTTTTTATGTGCTCGAGACTATATCTCATGGTCGACGCTAACCTGTAATTTGTATAATGCCCTTGATGGCATCCATGTCAAGACCAATTGGATCTTATCCAAATCCTTCAGTGGTGTCTGTCCCACAATTTCATCCATTCACAGCATGCTAGGATTTATGTAGACCGTGGAATGTGTGTGTGGTTTCAGAAGAACTGGGTCGCGTTCTTCTACCTCCATCCTTTCTATGGTCTGTTTGATCGATGGCTCTATGCCTCTACTATTACTTGTGATCTAGGCTTCCCCAAATTTCTTAAGGAGTTGTCCAATTTCTGTCAGTTCCTTCTACAGTTTATCCCTGTGGTGCACTGCATCATCGAAATGCTCTATGAGGAAGTCCTAGACCATTCTACAAATCCTCTCACCATCGTCCTTCGTGATCGTATATTTTGGTGGTGGTTGTTGTGCCTTCGTTTTCTTGTGCGTGCCTTCTTCTTGTACTGTTGGTCTCTTAGTTCCTCCTGGTTCCTGTGTGATGGGGTTCGATGTGGTTTCCTATGCTTCCTCATACTATTTCTGTTGTCCATTGGTCGGATGTTTCTTCCCCTTCTAGTTCATTGTCTGCTCTGAGTTGTCCTCTGCCTGAGTCGACTTGGGTTGGCCCATTCTTTATCTCTTGGGTATTGAGATTTTTGGAGGCTGTGTTTCCACCTGCAAAGCCCCTCCTTCTATTTTTTGTCCTAGTACTTCTCTAGGTATGGTTGGAATCCTCCATTCATCAGGCTATTCATTGATGATCATGTCGATGTCACCCTCGATGATGCAGTAGCACATCTGTAGCCACTGTTTATCCAGGTCCTACCTTGGTTGTATCCACATGGCTTGTCACCTAGCCCAGAAATTGGCGATGTCCCCATATCGTACGACAGCCTCTGGTGTTATTCTCCATGCTCGACTGATGGCTTCCTGTATCTCCCATAGGTAAGCTTTGAATATGATTCCATTCTCCCTCTTATTCTTGGCAAGTGGTGCGGATCTGAGGACATGATATCTTGCTCCTCTTGGATGTGGTGTGGTACAAAAGACGACGTGTTTTGGTTCTCGCCATCCCATGAAAGCTATGAGAGTGATCAGCCATGAGTAATGAAATTACATACCTGCATCCTGCGCGTCTTTGTAGTTTACTTGGAACAAGTTTGACAGGTATGGCGCTCAGCTCATGAAGGTGCCTTCTGCACACTTTGCTGCAACAATGATGACTCTTATTGGTACTTCATCTTTGCATCATTTTCTTAGCATTTTGCAGGATAAGATTTTTGCACCCAATTTTGTAGCGACATTGTTGATCCGTTTGATTATAATTCCTCTTGTTCCCCTATCGGTGCCATATTTATTCTTCATCTCTTCTGCCAATGTTTTTTCCTTAGGATTATCATCCAAAATCAGTGTGGGATCCATACCCTGGGTGGGTAGTCCTATTACCTGTGCGATAAGTTCAACATTTATGGGGATGAGTTTGTCCAACCATACATCCCCTCCATGCGTAAATGATAACATTTTATTGACGCATGTCGTCGCATGTTGGCCTTTGCCAAAGTGTGGTATTTTCAACAATCCTAGAATTCCTGTTCTGTCAAGTCCATTCGCCCACTGGTGTGGCTTAGTGATGGTTCCTCCGAGAGGGGTCACGGATATTGTCTACATAAAGAACTGTGGTGAAAGCTCTGGATATTTGGTTTCATTTTCTACGTCATGGTCAGAATACTTGAGCTTTCCGAGATGACCCAATAATTATGATTCCACTTGTATTCCCTCTGGTATGCAATGTAGCACAATCTCTGCAGTGGTTTCTTTCAAGGTGAACTCAGTATCTGTACCTTGTCCTCCTACTGCAATGATTGGCTTGATGTTCCAACAGCTTCTGGTTGCTCCTTCTCCATCCATTCTTCCCAAGTCATGCCCATTTCATCATTCGGCTCGGTCGTAAAAGAAAAATATGGGATGGGTATTTGTGGAACGTCTAGTTGCACTTCTGCTTCCGGGTTTTGTGTGCTTCCATTAGCTCCTACGACTGCTTCGGCATTTTCTAGCTATCCTTCCTTATGGGTTCCTACTGCTTCATTATGAGGTTCATGTGCCATTACCAGCATGTCCTCTTTCATGGAATCTTCTTGGGGCTGTGGAATCTCCTCTAGTATCGGTGTAGAGTTCAGCGGTGATATCTCTGGGGATGGGATCTTGTCGATATCGACAACCTCTGGCTGCTACTGCTCGTTCTCATCTAGTGGTCCCCGTGACCTAGTCTGAACCCTGATTGGTCTAGCTGTCTGGCCTGGTTCTGCGAGCTTCAGTGGTGCCATAATGGTGCCCTTTAAACGTTTGTTGGGTTTGAATGGCTTCAGTGAGCTCTGTGGTCTTACTCTATTCGTTCTAGCTGCTATTTCTCTCTCTCTATTCTCCTTTCATGAATAGACTAGTTGATCCCATGCTCATGTATTGTATCAGCTTGCCATGGAGCTTGTTGAGGGCATTTCCTTCCCTATGGGTTTAATGCACCATAAATACGGGTTCAATACATCTACGACAGTTTCATAATTGCCTTTTCACTTACTCTGTCGTCTCCAGTTGGCACATTTACTGTGACATCCCATCCGTCTTTGCCTTGCTTTAATTCTGCCTCATGTTGTCCCATCAGCCTGCTTTTGCCAACTTTTCTTTTCCTGCTTGTTTCCTTTTTCAATATGGCCATTATCATTTCCCTTGCTAGCTTCATGTTTCATATGCAACTTTTTTATCATGCTACGCACTGTTTTAGGCTTTTTTTTTTTACTACGTGGTGGGTGGTCAACTATCCTTGTATAGCTTCAGCCAACTCCCATTGATCATTCCTCTGAGGTCTATGCCTACTATATCTCTTAACTTTACATCTCCTCCATTCATGACAATGTTTACCTCATATGGTCCTAGCCAACGCATCCTCATCTTTCCTAGGTGTTGTAACAATTTACTGTCATAGAGTAATACTAGATCCCCTACCTTGAATGTCTTCCTCTTGATGTGGCGGTCGTGCCAAGCTTTGTCCCTTTCTTTATGTACTTGTTGATGGAATCCTACCAAGATTTGTTCTTCCTCCATCAACAGTAACTAATTCAGTCTTTCCTGTACTGCGCCTCGTTCTGTCATTTGTGTGATAGCTGCTACACGTAGACTGGGTATTAAAAATTCTAACGACACTATTGCTTCTTGACCATAGACTAGTTTGAATGGTGTGTGGCCTGTCAAATTTTTGCATGTGGTTCTATATGCCCATAACACTGCTAGTACCTTTATGTCCCAATCATCCCTGTTGACGTTACATATCTTTGTCAAGGCGTTCTCTAGAATTTTGTTGAATGCTTCTACCGTGCCATTTTCCCGTGGATGATATGGTGTGCTTTTCTTTTGATGAACTTCAAACTCTTCGAGCATCACTCGGATGGGGTTGCTTATGAAGTGTGTTCCTTGTTCGCTCATTAAGATTCTTGGGCACCCAAATCTAGTAATTACCTACTCAAGTAGAAAATAGGCAGATGTCTCTATGCTCAATCTTTTACTGGTGTGGCTTTCGCCCATCTTGTTAAATATTCCATCGCGATGATAACATATCTCTCCCCTATTCTCTTAGCTAGTGGGTGAATTGGTCCCACAAAGTCTATTTCCCATTTTTCAAATTCTTGTAGTGTCACTTGTGGTCGTAGTGGCATCTCATCCCTTTTGTTGTGTTTTCCTACCCTTTGACAGACATCGCATTACTAACAGTACTCTTTCGAGTCTCTATGGATCGTTGGCCACCATAATCTTGCACGTAGTACCTTCTGCATGGTATCTTTTCCTGCATAATACCCTCCTGCTATTCCCATGTGGTCTTATGATAAAATTCTTGGTTGTTCATGGTCTAGTACATATCTTCGTAAGATGTTGTCTGCGCCCATCTTGTATAGATGTCCTGCAATCAATTAATAGTCGGCTGCGTGGACTACCAGATTCTTCTTCTGCGCAGTGGTATATTCTTGTGGCGCAATACCTATGCTTAAGTACTGTATGATCTCTATGAATTAATCGTCAACAATCTGTACTAAGAATAGCTGTGCATCTGGAAAGTTGTCTTCTAAGTTCGTTGGTTCCTCGCCATTTGTGACCCTTGATAGGTGGTCAGGTCCTGCATTCAGTTTTCCTATTTTAACTATTACCTCAAAGTCAAATTCTTGAAATAGTAGCAACCAATGACAGATTCTCCCCCCCAACACTGGTTTGTTGACTAGGTATTTCAGGGCTGAGTGATCTGTAAAGATCTTAAAGTTTTTTCCCAATAGGTAATGTTTGTATTTCTATAGTGCATAAACCATAGCTAGGCCTTCTCTTTCTGTCGTGTTATAATTATGTTATGAGTATGATAATTTTATGCTTGTGAACGCTATGGGGTGATCCAAGTCCCCTGCTCCTGGTTGTGCTAAGATAGCTCCAAGTGCTATTGTTGAGGCATCTACATGTACATGGAATGTGTTCTCCCAATCTGGAAATACCAATATTGGTGTGGTGACCATCTTTTCTTTTAGGGTATCCAGACCATGTTGGAACTCGTTGTTCCATTAATACTTTGTATCCTTCCTTAATAGTTTTTCCATTGGAGATGTAATATGCACGTAGCCTTTGATGAATTTCCTGTAATATCTCGTATGTCCTAACGTGGCTCTTAGTTGGCGGACTATTTTTGGTGCTTGTAAGTTAATAATGACTACGATTTTGGCCGGATCCACTAGAAAACCTTGTTTGCATACTATGTGTCCCAATAGTATCCCAAATGGTGTTCCAAATATGCATTTCTTGATATTTAGTGATATCTGGCACTGTCTGCATTGTTCTAACATCAGTCATAAAACTTCCACATGGTTCTTCAACAGGCTATAAACTGTCCAATCATCCAGGTATACCTCGAGAAATTGGTGGATGAATTCGTTAAATGTTGTGATGACCACTCAAGACAATATCGCAGGTGCATTCTTCAATTTGAATGACATGACTATATACTAATAAGATCCCTCTTGCCCCCAGACCCCCCAGCCAGGGGGATATCCCCCTCGAACCCCACAGAGGGGGTACCCCCCCCTCTGCACTACCCCGCATGGAAGAGTGTACATACTTCTGGGGTGTAAATACTTAATGGGGTATAAACATGGTTGAAACTAAAATACCTTTGAATCAAGAAGATAATCAGGCTCCACAACCAACAATATCCCACTTGGATACTAATCTCAACAACTCCATCGCTGCTGTATATGTTGGACTTTGAACCTTCTTGGACCTGGAAAATTTCTCATCTTCATCTTCATTCTTGAAGACTAACTGAAACTAAGTAGGAACTCAGTTCCTCCCTGGTTACTCCCTGTGTTAACATGTCTACAGGATTCTGGCTAGTGTGTATCTTTTCCAATTTCAAATGTCCATCTTCCAAGGTGGATCATATGAAGTGGTACCTCAATTTTATATGATTAGTCTTCAAATGGAAGGTTGAGTTCTTTGCAAGATGAATGACACTCTCACTGTCACAATACAACCTACTATTCTCTTGCTTCTATACCAATTCCTTCATAAACCTATATAACCAAATCATCTCTTTACTAGCCTCTGTAGCAACAACATACTTTTCCTCTGTTGTTGAAAGTGCAACAACCTTTTGTAGTTTTGAAATCCAACTTACTATTGTTCAACCTATAGTAAACACATACCCTATGGTACTCCTCCTGCTATCTTTATCACCTGCCATATATGAATCAACATATCCTTGTAGAACAGTTTCTGAACCTCCAAAACATAATGCATGATTAGCAGTACCTATCAAGTATCCGAGAATCCACTTTACTACCTCCCAATGTTCTTTACCTGGATTGTTCATATATCTGCTCACAACTCCCACTGCATGTGCAATATCTAGTCTTGTGCAAACCATTGCATACATCAAGCTGCCAATTGCTGATGAATATGGGACCCTGGACATGTATTCTATCTCCTCCTATGTCTTCGGACACATTTCCTTAGTTAATTTGAAATGGTTGGCCAAATGTGTACTAACTGGTTTTGCATTCTGCATTCTAAACCTCTCCAACACCTTCTCTGTGTACTCACCCTGAGACAATGTCAGTTTGCGATTTTTCCTGTCTCTTGT
>ML821821.1:44218-61281 GCA_009831015.1 Picea engelmannii | reverse complement strand
CCTATGGGGTGTGGCATGAAATGAAGCCCCTGAATCTACTACCCAAGAATCATAAATATTATCTACAAAAAGAATCAAATCTTGTAACACATCACCTATTACATTTGCTTCCTGATTTCTCTCCTGTTGCCCATCTCTTTGTTTCTTTGGAGCTCTGCAGTCTTTCTTCAGATGTCCTTTCTTCCCACAATTCCAACACTCTATCTTTCCAATTCTGGATTTGGATCTTCCCTTCCTAGAATTCCCACGAATCCCGAAACCCTTTCCTCTATCCTTTTGTATTCCCCTGTTCTCCATGTTCAATGCATTTCTTGATGTCTCACCTATGCTTTTCCGTCGCATTTCCTCACTAAGGATAACACCAACAACATAATCAAATTTTAAAGTATTTGAACCAGAGATAGATTTACTTACAACCATGACCAAGCCGTTCCAACATTCTGGCAATGAGCACAAGATTAGAAGAGCCCTGACCTCATCATCAAAGTCCACTTTTACAAAACTTAGTTGATTAGTAACTGTATTAAAATCATTTAAATGATCTACAACAGACCCACCTTTCGACATCTTCATATTAAATAATCTCTTCATTAGAAATACCTTATTGGACGCCGAGGGTTTTTCATACAATTTGGCCAATGCGTCCATCAAACCCTTTGTTGTCTTTTCTTTGGAAATATTGAAAGCCACCGACGCTGCCAGGCTTAGCTGTATCGTTCCCAGAGCCTTTCTATCAAGAATCTCCCATTCTTCATCCTTCATAGCCACCGACTTCTTTGCTATTCCGCCCAATGGTAGGAATAGATCCTTCTGATATAAATAGTATTCCATCTGCATCTTCCATAACTGGTAGTTTTGGCCATTAAATTTCTCGACCCTAAACTTTCCATCTTCTGACATTGCTCCCACTCGAACCAGGAACCCTCTTTTCCTACGAGTTACATTTCGCTCTGATACCAGTTGTTAGAAAAATAGGACCATGGAGCAATAAAATAAAACAAATGTGGAAACAAAACATAGAAGATACACAATACAATAGAGACACAGATTTACGTGGTTCACCCAGTGTGGGCTAGGTCCACTAGAGAAATTTCCAGGTCCTTCCTTTATTATTATCCAACATATGAAGGGATACAACCTACAAAAAACCCGATGTAACTTCCTCTTCTTTCTCTCACAGTCTCCTATCTCAGAATACAATATTCGCCATCAACCATAGCCACAATACATTTCCCTCATAAAAGAGGGTTGCCTTCTAGGGAAAAAAACCCTAATATAATATCTATCATTAGATCTGTGACCTTATAATGAACGGTCCATATTTACAATGAAATTACAATATACATTTACAAGGAAATTTTTCCTTCGGGGGCCTGCTTACCCCCAGACCCCCCAGTTAAGGGGATAGCCCCCTTGGACCCCGTAGATGGGGTACCCCCCGTCTGCACTCCCCCGCGTGGAAGAGTGTACATACTTCTGGAGTGTAAATACTTCATGGGGTATAAACACCGCTGAAAGTAAAAGACCTCTGAATCAGGGAGATAATTAGGCTTCACAACCAACACGATATTGTACTGGGGCTGTGTTGGGTTGTACTGCGGCTGTGTGTTATTGTAAGGTTGTGGCGCAGTATTATATTGCTATTGTGCAGTGTTGTATGGTGCTGGGGTTTGATTGAACTGTGATGCTTCCTGTCCAGTCATCATTTCTGTCTGTACCCTGTATGCATCTGATGTTTTTTCTCGCATCAGCTCCTTAGTTCTGCAATCTTTGTCGTCATGACTGACTGACTTGCAAAAGGTGCAATATGATTTCATTGGGACTGTTTGGTATTTCTACATCATCATGCAATTGTAAGGGTTGTGACCCAGTTTCTTGCATATTTCGCACCATAATCCTCCTTGTGGTAGTGGGTTTGGCATCCCTGTCGCCATGTACTGTATGAATGTTGGGAATTCATTCTTATGGTGTCCTTCAGTCCTACAGGTGGTGCACCAAACGACTTCTCATTTGTCCTTGTTCTTATTCTGGTTCAACTAAAATGTTAAGTTCTTCAAATCCTCCTTTAGCTCTTCGATAGCTAGGTCCATCTGCTGGTATTGATTCTCTTTCAATTGCAAAGCCGCCTGCAGAGCCTCTACCTGTGTCTAAAACTTCTGTTGTCGTAATGGATATTTTAAGTGTGGGAGTAGTGAGTTAACAAACATGTGTCGATGTTGCATATCGGTCATGAGGTATTTTAACTTTCCTTTTAATCCCTTGAATCTTTGATTAATCTCCCATACCGATTCTCTTGGTTTTTGTCTTATTTCAATCATCTCGTTCATGCACTGATCCTCTGAGCTCAGCTTCTGGAACTCATTTATCAATAGTTTCTTAATGTCGTCTAGTGTCCTTGTCGTCCAGGGAACAATGTTCGTGTCTAGACTCATGTACCAGTCTAGTGTGCGGATTCTTAGCGTGATTGCTAGCTGCGGGAGTTTGGTGTTGTCATCAGTGATATGCTTTGCTTCCCAAATCTTTGCACAAATGAACAAATGCTTCTCAGGGTCTTTTGATGCTTCTCCTTGAAACTTGGTTAATCTGATAGTAGGATTGTGTCCTGCCATTCCCAATACTGAGCTACTTCCTCCTCCACGTGGTGTATATACTTGACTAAGGTTGCCTAAATTGGTTCCTCCAATTTTTTCTCCTTGTGTAGATGTACTTCCTATAGTCAGACTTCCTCCGAACTTTGGTTTTCTAAACAGTGGTGTTCTCTTTGGTGTGTTGGTCGCACATGGGTTTATGGGTTCCACACTGACATTAATATGAAAGGGATGTCTGCCTTCTCATCTTGTTCTTGGGCCTCTTGTTTTCCTCTCATACGTGGTGCGCAAGATTTCCTCAATTTGCTCCACAGCCTGGAGATCCTCTACCTCTTCCTCATCGATGGCCAAGCCCTCCCTCTCGGCTACGACTCTCTTCTTGGTATTCACCTTATATTGGTAGGGTGCTCCGCTACGCGTCGTTCCTGATGATGCCAAGATCCACTTAATCTGGTCATCATCCATCAAGATCGGGTCCAAGGGTTCCTCCTCCTTCTTCTCTTTATCATGCCCTCCTTCCATTCCTCCTTTCTCTATCAGTGCTTCCCCCCTTCCCCCATGCACGCAAGGAATTCTAGCTGTCTGATTCCATTGTCATTACACCTTTGTTATATAGAAGTATCTTGATAGAAGTATACAGTGATCGAATGTACCTTCCTCTAGGTCCTCGTAGGAACTCTTACTCAGTTGCATTGTATGACTTTGTTGTGTCTACAACAAATTCTGTGATAAAGCCTGCCACAATACTGTCAAGCCAAAAGTCGACTGCGCAGTTGAATTTTTTGTTCACCTGCTATAGCTGTTGGATCTGTACTGGAGTCCAATCTAGATGTTGAATCTGGTTCGTTGCATGGTTTTCCGTTAACCTTAAGATCCACTCTTGTGGTAGATGCAGAAAATCATAGAAAAAGATTTTGTGTAAATCCATAAACACGTATTTATCTAGGTATCTACACGGTGTGATTCTAGGGTTTCTATTGTTTTTGTGTGCAAACTCTAGCTCTTTAGTTCTCAACCAGCCCTCGATTTCTTCTCTCGTGGGGTTCCAAGGTCTCCACATTCCCTTCTAATGGCTCATTTCTCTTCTGTTCCACTCCTTCGGTTCTTGTCCACTCTATCTCATCTACTCAGTCCTTTCTTGTTCCTCTTAATGCGGCAACAAAACCATTTCTTGGTTACTAATTCCATTCTCGAGTTTTCTGAATTACTAACCCAAGGTTCATGTCATTCGGGGTTCCAAAAAATCCTCTAAAACTATCGGCCCTCCTCTTAAACCAGAAGGGAACACAACACTCGGAAGGTACTGTGCAGTCTCACCCAAGATAGATTTAAATGGGTGACTATAAGACTCAAGTGTTTATAGCCTAGGATAGAGTAAGGGATAAAGGGTTTCTTGATTAAGGCCCTATACCATGAGCTGTTACTATAATCTACTTATTCCTTGAAGTCCCGTATGTATATTTCACAGTTTAATTCCATCAAAATATAAACAGATTCATAACAATGTATTAACTCATTCATCAAGATTTAACCATTAATTGTTGAAAGAAAGTAAAGGCATGCAAACATTACACACATAAAACAAGTATTACTGTGGTTCACCCCCTCCTAGGCTATGTCCACAAAGATTTGTCTCTTGGCTCTTTTATTATGGTAGTTCTGCAATTCCAGCACCGTGTGCTTACAATTCTCCACAAAACTAGGTAAGATCTATGTGAGGCGAACTAGATCGCACCAGGCTCTACAACCTATAGTATAATCCTCAGATCTACCTTCCTTCATATCTCCTTTCCTCAACAGCTTACAAAATCGTCTCATACATCTAAACTCTAACAATAACAATGAACAATTACGACCAACATAAAAACAACAATAACCAACCCTATATGATACTTCTGTATCTATATTTATACATTTCAGGCTCTTCAGTTGTTTATAGAATATTACCAAAACCCTAACCCTTCTTACGTTAGGTCTTTCTCCCATGCCCATGTTTTTCTTCCTCCAGCTGTCGCTTTCCTTTGTGCACGCTTTCTTTCATGCACGCGTTTTGATCTTTTTCCAGTTGTTACTTCAGTTTTATACACGCTTTCTTTCCCACGATCGTTCTTCTTTCCTCTTCAGCCTGGTGGAACCCAGAGGTAAATATTTTCATCCTTTGATCTCACTACACCCACTTGCCTGGACATCCTTTGATCCTTTGAGTTTATTTACTCCTTTGGGTCACTCGACAAAATTCATAATATCCACTGCATTATCCTGTTTTGGTCCATGTCATGTTTCTGTTGTTGTGCCTCAGTGTTCAAGGGAAGTATCTTCCTTGAGAGTCAACCATCACAAATTTCATGTTTCAATATCCATGTCAGTCCATGTTCATTTGATTCACCAATTTACATCTCTGTTTCAATTTCATTTCGTTGATGGGGGATACATCAAGGCCCTCCTTCGACGAGTCTGTTTCTGTCGACTCCAACACATTATCCAGGAACTAGACTTAGAAACCAGTTAGTACCTTGGGACCTGCATGCCTCAATGGCAGGCCTCCTCGCATCCGAAAGTGGGTTTACATCAATGACCGTACTGTGGACATTCTTAGCTTGATAAAACTAGTTTCCCTTGAAACCTTCACTATTGATCCCCAAGAAAGAAGGAAACAAGTTTTTGACCAGCAGAATGAAGATGTGATTAAGGAGAAAGAACCTAAGCAAGATGATGAAGTACCAACTTGTGCTCCTCTCTCTGATGAGGCCATCCAAGAGCCCTTTTCTCCTACACAACAAAAGGATGATGAGGTTATTTTATTTCCACTTCAGGATTCTGATAACACCTTGTCCCATGATTCAGAAAATGAAGGAGAAATGGAATCCCCGAAAGAAGTAGACCTTCCTTGCTACACAATTGAAGATGAAGGGGTAGTTCATGAGGATGAGACCATAATGCATGTTGAAAGAACCAAAGTCCTCAAATCTCCTGCATGAGAAGAAACAATAAGTTTCCCTCCTCCCCTAGTTTTTGATGATGCGCTACTTTGTGATAGGGAAGATGAGGAGGAGATAAGAAAGTCTTTGAATGCTTCAAATCCTACATGTTATGATACCGATAATGACATAGATGATAACATTGATGAGTTCATACATGTTGGGAGATGAAGGTGGGATGTAGTTAGTTATGATATGGATCCCATATATGACATAGAGAGTCGTCTCCAAGTGTTGCCTTCACAATTATCACAACAGGTTACTCATGACCAGTGGCAACAAGGAGATGAGATTTTTACCGATGCTCCCCAAGCACTCAAGGTTGACCAAGTACCATATTTTCCTGATGATTTTTGATCTTACCTTGAGGGATTTGATGAGTACTCCTCTAAGCACTTAGATTTATCCTATGAGGATGACTATCTACCACCACTGTGCTCAGGTCTTGCTAGGAGTAAGAGCGTTGTTTTCCTAAAGAAGGATTCTCATGACCTTTTTCTCCAACCACCTCTTATTACCTTACCTTGTTGTATCATTAAGGGTGTAGTTGGGAGGTATATCTTTTGTGTTGAGTCTCCTCTGAAGCAAACCGTAGAATCCAAGGTTTGGTTGAAAACTACAAGTTCAATATTATCATCAAAGTGTTTCAACTTTCCCTTAAAAGTTTGCCAGTCATCTGCCATATCCTTCTCAGTCCCTTTAGAGTGTGAGGACGTCCTGGGTAGCCAGATTGCAGACCTGTTGAGTCGATATTCTGAACCTTGAACTTTTCATGACCCCTTCCTGAAGTGGATTTGGCACTTTCATCAGAGATTGATGTGGCATGATTTTATCCCTCCCACCCGCCTCCATGATTTAGACTTTGTGACTTTCGATGATATGATATATATTCGAACCCATGTCATTTTTGTGCTTGACTTATCACTATTTTGGTTTATGATGAAGCACAAAGGTAGGTATTGTGGGACGTTGCTAGATTGGCTTTACTAGTTGTTTGACTACACCCAACATCCATCCAACAGGTAAGTACAGCTAAGTAGTTTTCTTTATATTTACATTTATGATTGCTTTATTTCAGTCTATATATATATATATATATAGACTGAAATAAAGCAATCATGAATGTAAATATAAAGAAAACTACTTATTTTTACTTACCTGTTGGATGGATGTTGGGTGTAGTCAAACAACCAGTAAAGCCAATCTAGCAACGTCCCACGATAGCTGCCTTTGTGCTTTATCATAAACCAAAATAGTGATAAGTCAAGCACAAAAATGACATGGGTTAGAATATATATATGTTGGGGTGGAATTACCACCCCAATTGGTTACTGATGTTGCTACTGAGATCAAGCAGGTAAACATGTTATGCCAGATATGTTGAGGTTTTCATGCACTCTACGGTGAGCACAAGTCCCGGAGTTGGAGCCAGATGTTATCCCCCACTTTTATGGATAACTAAGAGATCATGTATCGAGGCCCATGGGTCCCAGACATGAAGTATCAAGAGTCGGATCGACTTTAGCATGGCCCTGGAGGGCCCACCTTTTCTTCCTTTCAACGCCTCTATCTTGTCAGCAACAACAACATCCATCACCATTGGATTGGTCTTGTGTCAGAGATGGCTCTTGCTCCATGATGTTATAATTCTAGGTATCATGGTATGTGTCACTTTGATCATTAAAACCCTTGAATATGTGCATCTGATTCCTTTTATTTCTAACAAATGCTTGGATCTTATACTTTCCCACTTGACCATGTATGGGGGGATTGACAACATTCCCTAGTAAGCCTATGTCTGTAGGTTTTGGTTTGCCACTGGTGGGATTTCTGAAAATCCATCGTCCACTCCCGTCATAGCTCCACTTTTTCATCTTGCTTCCCGCTCATCTGCCCCATTACACTTTTTCGGGCACTTGGTTGACCTATTTTCAGGATTGCACCTTATCTCCTGGGAAGAAGGGGCTAAAGGCCTAGAAGGTAAAATCAAGCTGGAAAAAGATAAAAGCCTAAGAATAAAACCTCTAGATGCTTTGCCCAGGGATCCCCGAGAAAGCAATAAAAGGCTTCTCAACAAGAAACAAGAGAGACTCGTAAGAAATAATAAAACAAGACCTAGTCAGAGGATAGGGGGTCTCATCATGAGCCAGCCTATTAGGTTCATGGGTACCTAGCAGTATGAAATTACCACCAGTTGGTTACCATGCCAAGGTAGTGACCCTTGATTGCATGGCCAAGGGAAAGGGGGTCTCATCACAAGCCAACCTTCTCATTATGTGAAAGTACTTGTGGGTAACGTTGCCACCACTGATCACCATGCCAGGGCAGTGTCCCCTGATTATCCTCTTGAAGAAAAAGGAATAAAAGAATAAAAAATAAAAGGCATGGGCTTGGAAAAATTTGCATCCAGGACAGGTGCAACTCTCCTTCTACAAAGGCACCTAGAGGTAAATCTTTTCATCCTTTGATCTCACTACACCCACTTGCCTGGACATCCCTTTTCCACATCACCCACTTACGTGGTTGTTACACCTCAAAGTTACTCACTCCAATGATGACCTATTGGTGTCATCGTCAGTGTTTCAATTGTCGCATTTTTGTCACAAGTGTCACAAGTGTCGCAAACATCATACTGTCATCTTGCCTATGTTGTGTCTCTAACGACATCATAAGGACACTTAAGACACCTTCAAAGACTAGTTTAAGAGGGAGAAATCATCTGATGAAGAGTACAAAACTTTTTCCATGGAAGAAATCACTTAAAAATGATTTTTGGAAGGCAGCGCTCCCCTACCCACTATTAGGGAGTGCTAGCTCTCCCTAACCTCCTTTGGGGGAGCATTGTAGCACTTTGTACACCCTTCTAGGGGAACGCTAGGATTTTTTGAGGATATTTTGGGCAGAGATACCCTACCCAATGTCCGGGAGAGCCAACACTCCCTAACCCTCTTTGGGGGAGCATTGCAACGCTCTGTGCACCCTTTTGGGGGAGTGCTAGTTTGTTTGAGGAAATCTTGGGCTGTTAAGGAAAATCAGGGAAAAATCCCCCTCATCTCTGGAGTTAGTTGGATTTGAATCTAAGGTCAAGGCTAGATCTTAGGGAGGATCCACAACTGATGGAGAAACATCCTCAAACTATCCCAAGAATCTCTAAGGTGGTTGGGCCTCTCCAAGCTTATATAAGGAGGCCTTCTCATGGTGAAAGATACATGGAGAAATAGAGATATACCAAACTTATGATCTCATAAGGAAGGTATCAGTAAATCATATGCATTCTGTTGGTGGATCTTTTGAGCAAAGGGTCTAGGCAAACAGAGCTTGGTGAATCTTCTGCATCTCCATCTATGGTTGTAAGCATTTTGCTTTGTTTTTCATTAATATATATATGTGCTTGCCCTGCTTCCTTCAAATTCGTGTATGTTTCATGAATTTGTTCTTTTTGATAGATCTATTTTGGGGCTAATCATAATAGGAATAGGAATTTTTTGTCGTTGTTGTTCCTTCAATTACAGGACTTTATGAAGAGCTTGGAGATCAAGATCAGCCTGGATCGAGCGAGGAAAAACTTCAATGAAAATTTATTTATACTATTTTATTCTTCTTCCTTAACTATTTTAGTTTCATTAGAAGTAATGTCAGTGTCCAATGTTATCACCTTTATGTCTTGGTCTTAGGAGTCTAGAGCCCAAGAGGGGATTCACCTGTCTGCAGGGGGATTTCCCTGTAACAGAAATTGGTGACTCCACTGGGGAATGAATTGAAGCTTGGGGGGCATGTATCCAGCCTTTGATTATCATTCTGGAGTTAAGCCGCTATCTTTTCAAGCTGGGGGCAGAGTACCAACCATCCATGGGTATCCCTACCTTTTGAAATTACATTGGGAATTTACAAGCATAGTTTAATTTTGTTTCAAGCTTGTGTAACAATGAAACCAATAACGAGCATGGTCTTTCGTTCATTCTCATGCTCGAAAATACACGAGAATGCACCGAGTAACCTTTTATCTCTTTTTCAAACTCGCATGGATAAACGAAAAAGGAACCCCCTAGAGTCGTCTTTAAGCTCTTTTCAGACTCTCTAAATGTGAAAAGATTGTCGAGTGATCTTGCTTCCTTTCACACTCGTTAAAAGGTTTGAAAGGGCATATATTGAGTGGTAGTTTATCTCTTTTTCATCCTCACGAGACTAACATTAAGAAAAAGGACAACCCTGGAGTCTTCTTTAAGGTCTTTTCAAACTCTCAAAACATGAAAAGATTGCCGAGTGATCTTGATTCCTTTCCCACTCGTTAAAAGGTTTGAAAGGGCATCTTTTGAGTGATAATTTATCTCTTTTTTGGCCATGTGAGACTAACATTACGAAAAAGGACAACACTAGAGTCATCTTTAAGTTCTTTTCGGACTCTCTAAACATGAAAAATCACTAAGTTTACCTTCTCTGGACTCATTAAACAATCATACATTGAAGGGGCCATAAAGGACCAAACCCTTACTTCTTCCAGTTCATTAAACAAAGGAAAAGGGACTTACCAAAGGTGAGTTATATCGAGCATGTGTTACCCTCCTCGAGCTCTTTAACTCAAAAAGAGGTACTCGTCTATCTAGATAGGGGGGAAATTTGGAGGAAGCAAGCCAAACCACTTTTAAAAACATCAACGGTCACTCTTACGGTCGCCCTTGAACATGACACTTTGTCTTTACATACATTTTAATCCACTGAACCAATCCTCTAAGTTTCTTTACTCCTTTGGGTCACCCGAAGAAAGTCACAGTATCCACTGTATCATCATGTTTTGGTCCATGTCATGTTTCTATTGTTATGCCTCAGTGTTCAAGGGAAGTATCTTCCTCGAGATTCAACCATCACACATTTCCTGTTTCAATACATGTGTCAGTCCATGTTCATTTGATCCATCAATTTACATCTTTGTGTTAGTTTCGTGTCATTTCTGATTTTTGGAAGGCAACGCTCCCTACCCACGGTCAGGGAGTGCTAGCGCTCCCTAACCTCCTTTGGGGGAGCGTTGTAGCACTCTATACACCCTTCTGGGGGAGCGCAAGGATTTTTTGAGGAAATTTTAGGTAGCGCTCCCCTACTCATTGTCAGGGAGAAATAGCACTCCCTAACCCTCTTTGGGGGAGTGTTGCAATGCTCTGTGCACCCTTTTGGGGGAGCGCTAGTCTATTTGAGGAAATCTTGGGTTGTTGAGGAAAATCAAGGAAAAATCCCCCTCATCTCTAGATTTATTTGGAATTGAATCTGAGGTCAAGGCTAGATCTTAGGGAGGATCCACAACTGATGGAGAATGATCCTCAACCTATCCCAAGAATATATAAGGTGGTTGGGCCTCTCCGAGCTTATATAAGGAGGCTTTCTCATGGTGAAAGATACATGGAGAAATAGAGAGATACCAAACTTATGATCTCATAAGGAAGGTTTCAGTAAAGCATAGGCATTCTATTGGTGGATATTTTGAGCAAAGGGTCTAGACAAAGAGAGCTTGGTGAAGTTGTTGCATCTATATCTATGGTTGTAAGCACTTTGCTTTGTTTTTCATTAATATATATATGTGCTTAGCCAGTTTCCTTCAAATTCGTGTATGTTTCATGAATTTTTTCTTTTTGATAGATCTATTTCATAGCTAATCATAATAGGAATAGGAAGTATGTTTTTTCATTGTTGTTCCTTCAATTGCACAACTTTCTGAAGAGCTTGGAGATCAATATCAGCATAGATCAAGCGAGGACAAACTTCAGTGAAAAGATATTTATACTATTTTCTTCTTCTTTGGGGGGATTTCAAAGGGCGTCTTTTGAGTGGTAGTTTATCTCTTTTTCGTCCTCACGAGACTAACATTATGAAAAAGGAAAACCCTAGAGTCGTATTTAAGTTCTTTTCAGACTCTCTAAACATGCAAAATCATAGAGTTTACCTTCTCTAGACTTGTTAAAACAATCATACATTGAAGGGCCCATACGGGACCAAACCCTTACTTATTCCAGTTCGTTAAAAAAAAAAAGAGGGACTTACCGAAGGTAATTTATATCGAGCATGTGTTACCCTCCTCGAGCTCATTAAATCAAAAAGAGGTACTCGTCTATCTGGATGGGGGAAAAATTTGAAGGAAGCAAGCCAAGAAGTTTTTGAAAACATTACAAGTCACTCTTACGGTTTCCCTTGAACACGACACTTTGTCTTTGCATACATTTTAATTCATTGAACCTCTACACTAAACCAATCCTTTGAGTTTATTTACTCCTTTGGATCACTCGACGAAATTCATAATATCCACTGCATTATCATGTTTTGGTCCATGTCATGTTTCTGTTGTTGTGCCTCAGTGTTCAAGGGAAGTATCTTCCTTGAGAGTCAACCATCACAAATTTTGTGTTTCAATATCTATGTCAGTCCATGTTCATTTGATTCACCAATTTACATCTCTGTGTCAGTTTCATTTCGTTGATGGGGGATACATGAAGGCCCTCCTTCGACGAGTCTGTTTCTGTCGACTTCAACACATTATCTAGGAACTAGACATAGAAACCAGTTAGTACCTTGGGACTTGCATGCCTCAATGGCAGGCCTCCTCACATCCGAAAGTGGGTTTACATCATTGACCATACTATGGACATTCTCATCTTGATAAAACTAGTTTCCCTTGAAACCTTCACTGATGATCCCCAAGAAAGAAGGGAACAAGTTTTTGACCAGCAGAATGAAGACGTGATTAAGGAGAAAGAACCTAAGCAAGATGATGAAGTACCAACTTGCGCTCCTCTCTCTGATGAGGCCATCCAAGAGCCCTTTTCTCCTGCACAACAAAAGGATGATGAGGTTATTTTATTTCCACTTCAGGATTCTAATAACACCTTGTCCCACGATTCAGAAAATGAAGGAGAAATGGAATCCCCGAAAGAAGTAGACCTTCCTTGCTGCACAATTGAAGATGAAGGGGTAGTTCATGAGGATGAGACCATAACGCATGTTGAAAGAACCAAAGTCCTCAAATCTCCTGCATGAGAAGAAACAATAAGTTTCCCTCCTCCCCTAGTTTTTTATGATGCGCTACTTTGTGATAAGGAAGATGAGGAGGAGATAAGAAAGTCCTTGAATGCTTCAAATCCTGCATGTTATGATACTGATAATGACATAGATGATAAAATTGATGAGTTCATACATGTTGGGAGATGTAGGTGGGATGCAGTTAGTTATGATATGGATCCCATATATGACATAGAGAGTCATCTCCAAGTGTTGCCTTCGTAATTATCACAACAAGTTACTCATGACCAGTGGCAACAAGGAGATGAGATTTTTACCGATGCTCCCCAAGCACTCAAGGTTGACCAAGTATCATATTTTCCTGATGATTTTTTATCTTACCTTGAGGGATTTGATGATTACTCCTCTAAGCACTTAGATTTATCCTATGAGGATGACTATCTACCACCACTGTGCTCAAGTCTTGCTAGGAGTAAGAGCGTTGTTTTCCTAAAGAAGGATTCTCATGACCTTTTTCTCCAACCACCTCTTATTACCTTACCTTGCTGTATCATTAAGGGTGTAGTTGGGAGGTATATCTTTTGTGTTGATTCTCCTCTGAAGCAAACCCTAGAATCCAAGGGTTGGTTGAAAACTACAAGTTCAATATTATCATCTCAGTGTTTCAACTTTCCCTTAAAAGTTTGCTAGTCATCTGCCATATCCTTCTCAGTCCCTTTAGAGTGTGAGGACGTCCTGGGTAGCCAGATTGCAAACCTGTTGAGTCGGTATTATGAACCTTGGACTTTTCATGACCCCTTCCTGAAGTGGATTTGGCACTCTCATCAGAGATTGACGTGGCATGATTTTATCCCTCCCACCCGCCTCCATGATTTAGACTTTGTGACTTTCGATGATATGATATATATTCTAACCCATGTCATTTTTGTGCTTGAATTATCACTATTTTGGTTTATGATGAAGCACAAAGGCATGTATCGTGGGACGTTGCTAGATTGGCTTTACTGGTTGTTTGACTACACACAACATCCAACCAACAGGTAAGTACAACTAAGTAGTTTTCTTTATATTTACATTTATGATTGCTTTATTTCAGTCTATATATATATATATAAAGTACATCTAATTAGTTTTCTTTATATTTACATTTATGATTGCTTTATTTCAGTCTATATATCTATATATATATAGACTGAAATAAAGCAATCATAAATGTAAATATAAAGAAAACTACTTAGTTGTACTTACCTGTTGGATGGGTGTTGGGTGTAGTCAAACAACCAGTAAAGCCAATCTAGCAACGTCCCATGATACCTGCCTTCGTGCTTCATCATAAACCAAAATAGTGATAAGTCAAGCACAAAAATGACATGGGTCAGAATATATATATATATTGGGGTGGAATTACCACCCCAATTGGTTACTGATGTTGCTACTGAGATCAAGCAGGTAAACAGGTTATGCCAGATATGTTGAGGTTCTCATGCACTCTACGGTGAGCACAAGTCCTCGAGTTGAAGCCAGATGTTATCCCCCACTTTTATGGATAACTAAGATATAATGTATGGAGGCCCATGGGTCCCAGACATGGAGTACCGAGAGTCGGATCGACTTTAGCATGGCCTTGGAGGGCCCACCTTTTCTTCCTTTCAACGCCTCTATCTTGTCAGCAACAACAACATCCATCACCATTGGATTGGTCTTGTGTCAGAGATGGTTCTTGCTCCATGAGGTTATAAGTCTAGGTATCATGGTATGTGTCACTTTGATCATTAGAACCCTTGAATATGTGCATCTGATTCCTTTTATTTCTAACAAATGCTTGGATCTTATACTTTCCCACTTGACCATGTATGGGGGGATTGACAACATTCCCTAGTAAGCCTATGTCTGTAGGTTTTGGTTTGCCACTGGTGGGATTTCTGAAAATCCATCGTCCACTCCCGTCATAGCTCCACTTTTTCATCTTGCTTCCCGCTCATCTGCCCCATTACACTTTTTCGGGGACTTGGTAGACCTATTTTCAGGATTGCACCTTATCTCATGGGAAGAAGGGGCTAAAGGCCTAGAAGGTAAAATCAAGCTGGAAAAAGATAAAAGCCTAAGAATAAAACCTCTAGATGCTTTGACCAGGGATCCCCGAGAAATCAATAAAAGGCTTCTCAGCAAGAAACGAGAGGGACTCGCAAGAAATAATAAAACAAGACCTAGTCAGAGGATAGGGGGTGTCATCATGAGATAGCCTATTAGGTCCATGGGTAACTAGTAGTATGACATTACCACAAGTTGGTTACCATGCCAAGGTAGTGACCCTTGATTGCATGGCCAAGGGAAAGGGGGTCTCATCACGAGCCAACCTTCTCATTATGTGAAAGTACTTGTGGGTAACGTTGCCACCACTGGTCACCATGCCAAGGCAGTATCCCCTGATTAGCCTCTTGAAGAAAAAGGAATAAAAGAATAAAAAATAAAAGGCATGGGCCTGGAAAAATTTGCATCCAGGACAAGTGCAACTCGCCTTCTAAAAAGGCACCCAGAGGTAAATCTTTTCATCCTTTGATCTCACTACACCCACTTGCCTGGACATCCTTTGATCCTTTGAGTTTATTTACTCCTTTGGGTCACTCGACGAAATTCATAATATCCACTGCATTATCATGTTTTGGTCCATGTCATGTTTCTGTTGTTGTGCCTCAGTGTTCAATGCAAGTATCTTCCTTGAGAGTCAACCATCACAAATTTCCTGTTTCAATATCCGTGTTAGTCCATGTTCATTTGATTCACCAATTTACATCTCTGTGTCAGTTTCATTTCGTTGATGGGGGATACATCAAGGCCCTCCTTCGATGAGTCTGTTTCTGTCAACTCCAACACATTATCTAGGAACTAGACTTAGAAACCAATTAGTACCTTGGGACCTGCATGCCTCAATTGCAGGCCTCCTCGCATCCGAAAGTGGGTTTACATCAATGACCGTACTATGGACATTCTCAGCTTGATAAAACTAGTTTCCCTTGAAACCTTCACTGATGATCCCCAAGAAAGAAGGGAACAAGTTTTTGACGAGCATAATGAAGACGTGATTAAGGAGAAAGAACCTAAGCATATTGATGAAGTACCAACTTGTGCTCCTCTCTCTGATGAGGCCATCTAAGAGCCCTTTTCTCCTGCACAACAAAAGGATGTTGAGGTCATTTTATTTCCACTTCAGGATTCTGATAACACCTTGTCCCATGATTCAGAAAATGAAGTAGAAATGGAATCCCCGAAAGAAGTAGACCTTCCTTGCTGAACAATTGAAGATGAAAGGGTAGTTCATGAGGATGAGACCATAACGCATGTTGAAAGAACCAAAGTCCTCAAATCTCCTGCATGAGAAGAAACAATAAGTTTCCCTCCTCCCCTAGTTTTTGATGATGCGCTACTTTGTGATAGGGAAGATGAGGAGGAGATAAGAAAGTCCTTGAATGTTTCAAATCCTGCATGTTATGATACCGATAGTGACATAGATGATAACATTGATGAGTTCATACATGTTGGGAGACGTAGGTGGGATGTAGTTAGTTATGATATGGATCCCATATATGACATAGAGAGTCGTCTCCAAGTGTTGCCTTCGCAATTATCACAACAAGTTACTCATGACCAGTGGCAACAAGGAGATGAGATTTTTACCGATGCTCCCCAAGCACTCAAGGTTGACCAAGTACCATATTTTCCTGATGATTTTCGATCTTACCTTGAGGGCTTTGATGAGTACTCCTCTAAGCACTTAGATTTATCCTATTAGGATGACTATCTACCACCACTGTGCTCAGGTCTTGTTAGAAGTAAGAGCGTTGTTTTCCTAAAGAAGGATTCTCATGACCTTTTTCTCCAACCACCTCTTATTACCTTACCTTGTTGTATCATTAAGGGTGTAGTTGGGAGGTATATCTTTTGTGTTGAGTCTCCTCTGAAGCAAACCCTAGAATCCAAGGGTTGGTTGAAAACTACAAGTTCAATATTATCATCCCAGTGTTTCAACTTTCCCTTAAAAGTTTTCCAGTCATTTGCCATATCCCTCTCAGTCCCTTTAGAGTGTGAGGACGTCCTGGGTAGCCAGATTGCAGACCTGTTGAGTCGGTATTCTGAACCTTGGACTTTTCATGACCCCTTCTTGAAGTGGATTTGGCACTTTCATCAGAGATTGACGTGACATGATTTTATCCCTCCCACCCACCTCCATGATTTAGACTTTGTGACTTTCGATGATATGATATATATTCTAACCCATGTCATTTTTGTGCTTGACTTATCACTATTTTGGTTTATGATGAAGCACAACGGCAGGTATCATGGGACGTTGCTAGATTGGCTTTAATGGTTGTTTGACTACACCCAACATCCATCCAATAGGTAAGTACAGCTAAGTAGTTTTCTTTATATTTACATTTATGATTGCTTTATTTCAGTCTATATATATATATATATATATATATATATATATATAAAG
>ML821821.1:26440-37194 GCA_009831015.1 Picea engelmannii | reverse complement strand
TGGGTGTAGTCAAACAACCAGTAAAGCCAATCTAGCAACGTCCCACGATACCTGCCTTTGTGCTTCGTCATAAACCAAAATAGTGATAAGTCAAGCACAAAAATGACATGGGTTAGAATATATATATGTTGGGGCGGAATTACCACCCCAATTGGTTACTGATGTTGCTACTGAGATCAAGTAGGTAAACAGCTTATGCCAGATATGTTGAGGTTCTCATGCACTCTACGGTGAGCACAAGTCCCCGAGTTGGAGACAGATGTTATTCCCCACTTTTATGGATAACTAAGAGATCATGTATCAAGGCCCATGTGTCCTAGACATGGAGTACTGAGAGTCGGATCGACTTTAGCATGGCCCTGGAGGGCCCACCTTTTCTTCCTTTCAATGCCTCTATCTTGTCAGCAACAACAACATCCATCACCATTGGATTGGTCTTGTGTCAGAGATGGTTCTTGCTCCATGATGTTATAAGTCTAGGTATCATGGTATGTGTCACTTTGATCATTAAAACACTTGAATATGTGCATCTGATTCCTTTTATTTCTAACAAATGCTTGGATCTTATACTTTCCCACTTGACCATGTATGGGGGGATTGACAACATTCCCTAGTAAGCCTATGTCTGTAGGTTTTGGTTTGCCACTGGTGGGATTTCTGAAAATCCATCGTCCGCTCCCATCATAGCTCCACTTTTTCATCTTGCTTCCCGCTCATCTGCCCCATTACACTTTTTCGGGCACTTGGTTGACCTATTTTCAGGATTGCACCTTATCTCATGGGAAGAAGGGGCTAAAGGCCTAGAAGGTAAAATCAAGCTGGAAAAAGATAAAAGCCTAAGAATAAAACCTCTAGATGCTTTGCCCAGGGATCCCCGAGAAAGTAGTAAAAGGCTTCTCAACAAGAAACAAGAGGGACTCGTAAGAAATAATAAAACAAGACCTAGTCAGAGGACAGGGCATCTCATCATGAGCCATCCTATTATGTCCATGGGTACCTAGAAGTATGACATTACCACCAGTTGGTTACCATGCCAAGGTAGTGACCCTTGATTGCATTTCCAAGGGAAAGGGTGTCTCATCACGAGCCAACCTTCTCATTATGTGAAAGTACTTGTGGGTAACATTGCCACCACTGGTCACCATGCCAGGGCAGTGTCCCCTGATCAGCCTCTTGAAGAAAAAGGAATAAAAGAATAAAAAATAAAAGGCATGGGCTTGGAAAAATTTGCATCCACGACAGGTGCAACTCGCCTTCTACAAAGGCACCCAGAGGTAAATCTTTTCATCCTTTGATCTCACTACACCCACTTGCCTGGACATCCCTTGTCCACATCACCCACTTACATGGTTGTTACACCTCAAAATTACTCACTCCAATGATGACCTATTGGTGTCATCGTCAATGTTGCAATTGTCGCATTTTTGTCACAAGTGTCACAAGTGTCGCAAACATCATACTGTCATCTTGCCTATGTCGTGTCTCTAACGACATCATAAGGACACTTAAGACACCTTCAAAGACTAGTTTAAGAGGGAGAAATCATCTGATGAAGAGTACAAAACTTTTTCCATGGAAGAAATCACTTAAAAATGATTTTTGGAAGGAAGCGCTCCCCTACCCACTATTAGCGAGTGCTAGCTCTCCCTAACCTCCTTTGGGGGAGTGTTGTAGCACTTTATACACCCTTCTAGGGGAACACAAAGATTGTTTGAGGAAATTTTGGGCAGAGCTCCCCTACCCAATGTCTGGGAGAGCCAACACTCCCTAACCCTCTTTGGGGGAGCGTTGTAACGCTCTGTGCACCCTTTTGGGGGAGCGCTAATCTGTTTGAGGAAATCTTGGGCTGTTAAGGAAAATCAGGGAAAAATCCCCCTCATATATGGAGTTAGTTGGATTTGAATCTAAGGTCAAGGCTAGATATTAGGGAGGATCCACAACTAATGGAGAAACATCTTCAACCTATCCCAAGAATCTCTAAGGTGGTTGGGCCTCTCCAAGCTTATATAAGGAGGCCTTCTCATGGTGAAAGATACATGGAGAAATAGAGATATACCAAACTTATGATCTCATAAGGAAGGTATTAGTAAATCATACGCATTATGTTGGTGGATCTTTTGAGCAAAGGGTCTAGACAAAGAGAGCTTGGTGAATCTTCTGCATCTACATCTATGGTTGTAAGCATTTTGCTTTGTTTTTCATTAATATATATATATGTGCTTGCCCTGTTTCCTTCAAATTCATGTATGTTTCATGAATTTGTTCTTTGTGATAGATCTATTTCAGAGCTAATCATAATAGGAATAGGAATTTTTTGTCGTTTTTGTTCCTTCAATTACAGGACTTTATGAAGAGCTTGGAGATCAAGATCAGCCTGGATCGAGCGAGGACAAACTTCAGTCAAAATGTATTTATACTATTTTATTCTTCTTCCTTAACTATTTTAGTTTCATTAGAAGTAATGTCGGTGTCCAATGTTAGCACCTTTATGTCTTTGTCTTAGGAGTCTAGAGCCCAAGAGGGGATTCACCTGTCCCCAGGGGGATTTCCCTGTAACAGAAATTGGCGACTCCACTGGGGAATGAATTGAAGCTTGGGGGGCTTGTCTCCAGCCTTTGATTATCATTATGGAGTTAAGCCGCTATCTTTTAAAGCTGGGGGTAGTGTACCAACCATCCATGGGTATCCCTACCTTTGGAAATTACATTGGGAATTTACAAGCATAGTTTAATTTTGTTTCAAGCTTGTGTAACAATGAAACCAATAACGAGCATGGTCTTTTGTTCATTCTCATGCTCGAAAAGACACAAGAATGCACCGAGTAACCTTTTATCTCTTTTTCAAACTCGCATGGATAAACAAAAAAGGAACCCCCTAGAGTCGTCTTTAAGCTCTTTTCAGACTCTCTAAACCTGAAAAGATTGTCGAGTGATCTTGCTTCCTTTCACACTCATTAAAAGGTTTGAAAGGGCATATATTGAGTGGTAGTTTATCTCTTTTTCAGCCTCATGAGACTAACATTAAGAAAAAGGACAACCCTGGAGTCTTCTTTAAGGTCTTTTCAGACTCTCAAAATCCCCCTCATCTCTAGATTTATTTGGATTTGAATCTGAGGTCAAGGCTAGATCTTAGGGAGGATCCACAACTGATGGAGAATGATCCTCAACCTATCCCAAGAATATATAAGGTGGTTGGGCCTCTCCGAGCTTATATAAGGAGGCTTTCTCATGGTGAAAGATACATGGAGAAATAGAGAGATACCAAACTTATGATCTCATAAAGAAGTTTTCAGTAAAGCATAGGCATTCTATTGGTGGATATTTTGAGCAAAGGGTCTGGACAAAGAGAGCTTGGTGAATATGTTGCATCTATATCTATGGTTGTAAGCACTTTGCTTTGTTTTTCATTAATATATATATGCTCTTAGCCTGTTTCCTTCAAATTCGTGTATGTTTCATGAATTTTTTCTTTTTGATAGATATATTTCATAGCTAATCATAATAGGAATAGGAAGTATGTTTTTTCATTATTGTTCCTTCAATTGCACAACTTTCTGAAGAGCTTGGAGATCAATATCAGCCTAGATCAAGCGAGGACAAACTTCAGTGAAAAGATATTTATACTATTTTCTTCTTCTTTGGGGGGATTTCAAAGGGCATCTTTTGAGTGGTAGTTTATCTCTTTTTCGTCCTCACGAGACTAACATTATGAAAAAGGAAAACCCTAGAGTCCTATTTAAGTTCTTTTCAGACTCTCTAAACATGAAAAATCACAGAGTTTACCTTCTCTAGACTTGTTAAAACAATCATACATTGAAGGGCCCATACGGGACCGAACCCTTACTTATTCCAGTTCGTTAAAAAAAAGAAGAGGGACTTACCAAAGGTAATTTATATCGAGCATGTGTTACCCTCCTCAAGCTCATTAAATCAAAAAGAGGTACTCGTCTATCTGGATGGGGGAAAAATTTGAAGGAAGCAAGCCAAGAAGTTTTTGAAAACATTACAAGTCACTCTTACGATTTCCCTTGAACACGACACTTTGTCTTTGCATACATTTTAATTCATTGAACCTCTACACTGAACCAATCCTTTGAGTTTATTTACTCCTTTGGGTCACTTGACGAAATTCATAATATCCACTGCATTATCATGTTTTGGTCCATGTCATGTTTCTGTTGTTGTGCCTCAGTGTTCAAGAGAAGTATCTTCCTTGAGAGTCAACCATCACAAATTTCCTGTTTCAATATCCATGTCAGTCCATGTTCATTTGATTCACCAATTTACATCTCTATGTCAGTTTCATTTCTTTGATGGGGGATACATCAAGGCCCTCCTTCGACGAGTCTGTTTCTGTCGACTCCAACACATTATCCAAGAACTAGACTTAGAAACCAGCTTGTACCTTGGGACCTGCATGCCTCAATGGCAGTCCTCCTCGCATCCGAAAGTGGGTTTACATCATTGACCTCTGATCGAATGATTCCACGGATGTTCAAATTCAGCTCATATTTTCACATTTGCTGGAATGTACTAGGGTACCTTGGGAATCATTGACATCAATGGTGATTTCCCTCGCACTTATTAACGATTTACCTCATTGAACGGTAATCAAGTGGTTTCTTCCATGTTCGACATCAGGACATCTATTCACATGGTTAGACTCGTACTTCATCAGGATCAATAAGAATACCCTGGGTTGAGTGATCACTCTAATATGTACTTTTCCCAGGTTGCGACGAAGTTTCTCTTGAATATTGACACATATACTATTACATAGATCCACTTTGTATTGGTTTGTGGCTATGTCTTGTCATCTCGTAGATCCACTATGTATTTTTTGTGGCTAAGATCAGTTCATGTCATGGAAGTATAGATCCATATTGTATCTTTGGTGGCTATACTCTTTGTTAATATAATTATGGATCTGCAGTGTATTTTATGGCGGCCATACCTTGCAAGTCTTTATCACTCAAGCATAGGTATGTATAACTTGGTTTGAAACAAGTCATAATATTTGTTCATGGTTGTGTGCAACTTCTACCAGGTTCTCCGCATCCATACCCTTGCTCAAAAAATTCTACAAAGTACTTTAGTCATCAGTTTCCATCTTCTGACTTCGCACTTTGGGAGGCAAATTGTTACACATCAAAATTACTCACTCTAATGATGACCTATTGTCGTCATCGTTAGTGTTGCAAGTGTCACATTTTGGTCATAAGTGTCACAAGTGTCGCAAACATCATACTATCATCTTGCCTATGTCATGTCTCTAACGACATCATAAGGACACTTAAGACACCTTCAAAGACTGGTTTAAGAAGGAGAAATCATCTGATGAAGAGTACAAAGATTTTTCCATGGAAAGAACCACTGAAAAATCAATTTTGAAGGCCAACACTCCCCTACCCATTGTCAGGGAGTGCCAGTACTCCCTAACCTCCTTTTGGGGAGCATTGTAGCACTATGTACACCCTTATGGGGGAGCGATGGGATTGTTTAAGCAAATTTTGGGCAGCGCTCCCCTATCCCCTATTAGGGAGTGCCAACGCTCCCTACCCTTCTTTGGGGGAGTGTTTCAACGCTCTGTGCACCCTTTTAGGGGAGCGTTAGGTTGTTTGAGGAAATCTTGGGATGTTGAGGAAAATCAGGTAAAAATCCCCCTCATCTCTGGAGTTGGTTGGATTTGAATCTAAGGTCAAGGTTAGATCTTAGGGAAGATCCACAACTGATGGAGAAGGATCCTTAACCTATCCGAAGAATATCTAAGGTGGTTGGGTCTCTCCAAGATTATATAAGGAGGCCTTCTCATGGTGAAATAATGGCAGTTTAGATGCATCAAACTTATGATCTCATAAGGGAGATAATCAATAATGAATATTCATGTTGATTGTGGATTATTTGAGCAAAGGGTTTGGACAAAGAGAGCTTGGTGAAGATGTTTCATCTACATCTATGGTTGTAACTACTTTTCACTGAAGTTTATCCTCACTCAATCCAGGTTGATCTTGATCTCCAAGCTCTTCAAAAGGTCCTACAATCCAATGAGAAACAAAGACAAAACATACTCCCTATCCTACCATGATTAGCTTCATAATAGATCTATCCAAATTAACAAGTTCATGAAATATACAAAAACTTGAAGGAAACAGGCCAAGCACATATATATTAATGAAAACAAAGGTAAGTACTTACAACCATAGATGTAGATGCAACAACTTCACCAAGCTCTCTTTGTCCAAACCCTTTTCTCAAATAATCCACAATCAACATGAATATGCTATACTGATTATCTCCCTTATGAGATCATAAGTTTGATGTCTCTAAACTACCATTATTTCACCATGAGAAAGCCTCCTTATATAATCTTGGAGAGACCCAACCACCTTAGAGATTCTTGGGATAGGTTGAGGATCCTTCTCCATCATTTGTGGATCTTCCCTAAGATCTAGCATTGACCTTAGATTCGAATCCAACCAACTCCAGAGATGAGGGGGATTTTTCCATGATTTTCCTCAACAACCCAAGATTTCCTCAAACAACCCAACGCTCCCCCAAAAGGGTGCACAGAGCATTGCAATGCTCCCCCAAAGAAGGGTAGGCAACGTTGACACACCCTGACAGTGCGTAGGGGAGCACTACCCAAAATTTCCTTAAAAAATCCCATTGCTCCCCAGAAGGGTGTATAGAGTGCTACAACGCTCCCCCAAAGGAGGTTAGGGAGAGTTGGCACTCTCTAACAGTGG
The DNA here is from genome assembly GCA_009831015.1 of Picea engelmannii. Lineage (NCBI taxonomy): Eukaryota > Viridiplantae > Streptophyta > Pinopsida > Pinales > Pinaceae > Picea > Picea engelmannii. The sequence goes on along the minus strand of ML821821.1, from coordinate 30,449 downwards.
GTAGGGGAGCGTTGGCCTTCAAAATTGATTTTTCAGAGGTTCTTTCCATGAAAAAATATTTGTACTCTTCATCAGATGATTTTTCCTTCTTAAACCAGTCTTTGAAGGTGTCTTAAGTGTCCTTATGATGTCGTTAGAGACACGACATAGGCAAGATGACAGTATGATGTTTGAGACACTTACGACCAAAATGCGACACTGACGATGACGACAATAGGTCATCATTGGAGTGAGTAATTTTAATGTGTAATAGATTTCCCTCCAAAGTGTGAAGTCAAAAGATGGAAACTGATGACTGAAGTACTTTGTAGATTTTTTCGAGCAAGGGTATGGACATGGAGAAACTGGTAGAAGATGCACACAACCATCAACAAATATTATGACATGTTTCAAACCCAAGGCAGACATACCTATGCTTGAGTGATAAAGACTTGCAAGGTATGGCCGCCATAAAATACACTGCGGATCTATAATTATATTAACAAAGAGTATAGCCACCAAAGATACAATATGGATCTATACTTTCATGACATGAACTGATCGTAGCCATGAAAAATACACAGTGAATCTATGAGACGACAAGACATAGCCACAGACCAATACAAATTGGATCTATGTAATATTATATGTGTCAATATTCAAGAGACACTCTATCGCAACCTGGGCAAAGTACATATCAGAGTGATCACTCAACCCAGGGTCTTCTTACCGATCTTGATGAAGTACGAGTCTAACCATGTGAATAGATTTCCTGATGTCAAAAATGGCAGAAACCACTTGATTACCGGTCAATGAGGTAAACAGTTAACAAGTGTGAGGGAAATCACCATTGATGTCAATGATTACCAAGGTACCCTAGTACATTCCAGCGAATGTGAAAATATGAGCTGAAGTCGAACATCCGTGGAATCATCCGATCAGAGGTCAATGACGTAAACCCATTGTCGGATGCAAGGAGGCCTGCCATTAAGGCATGCAGGTCCCAAGGTACTAACTAGTTTCTAAGTCTAGTTCCTAGACAATGTGTTGGAGTCAATAGGAACAAACTCATTGAAGGAGGGCCTTGATGTATCCTCCATCAATGACACGAAACTAACACAGAGATGTAAATTGGTGGATCAAATGAACATGGACTAACATGGGTATTGAAAAATGAAATTTGTGATGGTTGAATCTCGAGGTAGATACTTCCCTTGAACAATGAGGCACAACAACAGAAACATGACATGGACCAAAATATGATAATGCAGTGGATACTGTGACTTTCGTCTGGTGACCCAAAGGAGTAAAGAAACTCAGAGGATTGGTTCAATGCAGAGGTTCAGCATATTAAAATGTATGCAAAGACAAAGTGTCGTGTTCAAGGGAAATCGTAAGAGTGACTTGTAATGTTTTCAAAAACTACCTAGCTTGCTTCCTTCAAAATTTTCCCCCGTCTAGATAGACGAGTACCTCTTTTTGATTTAACGAGCTCGAGGAGGGTAACACATGATCGATATAACTCACCTTTGGTAAGTCCCTCTTCCTTTGTTTAACGAATTAGAAGAAGTAAGGGTTCGATCTCGTATGGGCCCTTCAATGTATGATTGTTTTAACGAGTCCAGAGAAGGTAAACTCAGTGATTTTTCATGTTTAGAGAGTCTGAAAAGAACTTAAAGATGACTCCAAGGTTTTCCGTTTTTGTAATTTTAGTCTCGCGAGGCCGAAAAAGAGATAAACTACCACTCAAAAGACACTCTTTCAAACCTTTTAATGAGTGTGAAAGGAAGAAATATCACTGGACAATCTTTTCATGTATAGAGAGTCTGAAAAGAGCTTAAAGGAGACTCCAGGGGGTTCCTTTTTTGTATAACCTTTATGAGTCCGAAAAAGTGATAAAAGTCTACTTGATTACACTCTCATGTATTTACGAGCACGAGAAAGAACAAAGACTAAACTCGGTAACTTATTCTCATGTATTTACGAGCATTAGAAAGAAAAAATACTAAGATCGGTATTGGTTTCATTTTTACACAAGATTGAAACAAAATTAAACTATGCTTGTAAATTCCCAACGTAATTTCCAAAGGTAGGGATACCCATGGATGGTTGGTACTCTGCCCCTAGCTTGAAAAGCTAGCAGCTTAACTCCAGAATGATAATCAAGGGATAGAGACAGGTGAATCCTCTCTTGGGCTCTAGACTCCTAAGACCAAGACAGAAAGGTGCTAACGTTGGCCACTAACATTCCTTCTAATGAAACTAAAATTGTTAAGGAAGAAGAATAAAAGAGTATAAATACCTTTTCACTAAAGTTTTTCCTCACTCGATCCAGGCTGATCTTGATATCCAAGCTCTTCAGAAAGTCTTGCAATCAAAGGAACAACAATGGCAAAACATACTTCCTATTCCTATTATGATTAGCTCCGAAATAGATCTATCAAAAAGAACAAATTCATGAAACATACACGAATTTGAAGGAAATAGGCCAAGCACATATATATATTAATGAAAAACAAAGAAAAGTGCTTACAACCATAGATGTAGATGTAGGAGCTTCACCAAGCTCTCTTTGTCCAGACCCTTTGCTCAAAAGATCCACCAACAAAATTCCTATGCTTTACTGATATCTTCCTTATGAGATCATAAGTTTGGTATCTCTCTATTTCTCCATGTAGCTTTCACCATGAGAAGGCCTCCTTATATAATCTTGGAGAGGCCCAACCACCTTAGATATTCTTGGGATAGGTTGAGAATATTTCTCCATCAGTTGTGGATCCTCCCTAAGATCCAACCTTTGTTAGAAAAACAGGACCGCGGAGCAATAAAATAAAACAAATGCAGAAACAAAAACACAGAAGACACATAATACAAGAGAGACACAGATTTACGTGGTTCACCCAGTGTGGGCTACGTCCACCAGAGAAATTGCCAGGTCCTTCCTTTATTATTATCCAGCAAATGAAGGGATACAACCTACAGCAAAACCTGTTGTAGCTTCCTCTTCTTTCTCTCACAGTCTCCTATCTCAGAATACAATATTCACCCTCATACATAGCCGCAATACATTTCCCTCATAAAAGAGGGTTTCCTTCTAGGGAAAAAAACCCTATAATAATCTCTATCGTTAGATCTGCGACCTTATAATGAATGGTCCAGATTTACAATGAAATTACAATATACTTTTATAAGGCAATTTTTGCTTCGGGGGCTTCGCCCCCGAACCCCCGCTGGGGGGCCACTTGCCCCTAGACCCCCCAGCCGGGGGGATGGACCCCGCAAAGGGGGTACCCCCCCTATTCACTCCCCCGCGTGGAAGAGTGTACATACTTCTGGGGTGTAAATACTTCATGGGGTATAGACACAGCTGAAAGCAAAGGACCTCTGCATCAAGAAGATAATCAGGCTCCACAACCAACAATATCCCACTTGGAGACTGATCTCAACAACTCCACTGCTATTGTATATGCTGGACTTTGAACCTTCTTGGACCTGGCAAATTTCTCATCTTCATCCAATCTTGAAGACCAACTGAAACTGAGCAAGAACTCAGTTTCTCCCTGGTTACTCCCTTTGTTAACATGTCTGCAGGATTCTGGCTAGTGTGTATCTTTTCCAACTTCAATTGTCCATCTTCCAAGGAGGATTGTATGAAGTGGTACCTCAACTGTATATGCTTAGTCTTCGAATGGAAGTCTGAGTTCTTTGCAAGGTGAATGGCACTCTGACTGTCACAGTACAACTTGTTGTTCTCCTGCTTCTTTTCCAATTCCTCCATAAACCTTTGTAACCAAATCATCTCTTTACTAGCCTCTGTAGTAGCAACATACTCTGCCTCTGTTGTTGAAAGTGCAACAACCTTTTACAGTTTCAAAATCCAACTTACGGTTTTTCCACCTATAGTAAAAACATACCCTGTGGTGCTCCTCCTACTGTCTTTATCACCTGCCATATCTGAATCAACATATCCCTGTAGAAAAGTGTCTGAACCTCCAAAACATAATGCATGTGTAGTAGTACCTCTCAAATA
>ML821821.1:5984-23108 GCA_009831015.1 Picea engelmannii | reverse complement strand
ACCCTAACATAATCTCTATCGTTAGATCTGCGACCTTATAATGAACGGTCCAGATTTACAATGAAATTACAATATACTTTTATAAGGCAATTTTTTCTTCGGGGGCTTCGCCCCCGAACCCCCGTTGGGGGCCTGCTTGCCCCCAAACCCCCCAGTCGGGGGGATGGACCTTCCGGACCCCGCAGAGGGGGTACCCCCCCTCTACACTCCCCCACATGGAAGAGTGTACATACTTCTGGGGTGTAAATACTTCATGGGGTATAGACACAACTGAAAGCAAAGGACCTCTGCATCAGGAAGATAATCAGGCTCCACAACCAACAACCTTGACCTCAGATTCGAATCCAAATAACTCCAGAGATGAGGGGGATTTTTCCTTGATTTTCCTCAACAGCTCAAGATTTCCTCAAACAGATTAGTGCTCCCCCAAAAGGGTGCACAGAGCATTGAAACGCTCCCCCAAAGAGGGTTAGGGATTGCTGGCGCTCCCTGATAGTGGGTAGGGGAGCGCTGCCCAAAATTTCCTCAAAAACTCCTAGTGCTACCCCAGAAGGGTGTACAGAGTGCTACAACGCTCCCCCAAAGGAGGTTAGGGAGCACTAGCACTCCCTGACAGTGGGTAGCGGAGCACTGCCTTCCAAAAATCATTTTTAAGTGATTTCTTCCTTGGAAAAAGTTGTGTACTCTTCATCAGATGATTTCTCCCTCTTAAACCAATCTTTGAAGGTGTCTTAAGTGTCCTTATGATGTCGTTAGAGACACGACATAGGTAATATGACAATATGATGTTTTTGACACTTGCGACCAAAATGTGACACTTGCAACACTGACGATGATGAAAATAGGTCATCATTGGAGTGAGTAATTTTGAGGTGTAATAGATTGCCCCCCAAAGTGCGAAGTTAGAAGACGAAAACTGATGAGTGAAGTACTTTGTAGATTTCTTCGAGCAAGGGTACGGACTCAGAGAACCTGGTAGAAGTTGCACACAACCATCAAACAAATATTATGACATGTTTCAAACCCAAGGCAAGCATACCTATGCTTGAGTGACAAAGACTTGCAAGGTATGGACACCATAAAATACACTGCGGATCCATAATTACATTAACCAATACTAAAGCCACCAAAGATACAATGTGGATCTATACTTCCATGATATGAACTGATCATAGCCACAAAAAATATACAGTGGATCTATGAGATGACAAAACATAGCCACGGACCATTACAAAGTGGATCTATGTGACATTATATGTGTCAATGTTCAAAAGAAACTCCATCGCAACCTAGGCAAAGTGTATATCAGAGTGATTACTCAACCTAGTTTATTCCTAACGATCCTGATGTAGTACGAATATAACCATGTGAATATATGTCTTGATGTCGAACACGGAAGAAACCACTTGATTATCGGTTAATGAGGTAAACCTCTAACAAGCGCGAGGGAAATCACCAGGGATGTCAATGATTCCCAAGGTACCCTAGTGCATTCCAGTGAATGTGAACAAATGAGCTGAAGTTGAACATTCCTGGAATCATCCGATCAAAGGTCAATGATGTAAATCCACTGCCGGAAGTGAGGAGGCCTTCCATTGAGGCATGTAGGTCCCAAGGTACTAACTGGTTTCTAAGTCTAGTTCCTAAATAATGTGTTGGAGTTGACAGGAATAGACTCGTTGAAGGAGGGCCTTGATGTATCCCCCATCAATGACACGAAACTGACACAGAGATGTAAATTGGTGGCTCAAATGAACATGGACTAACACGGGTATTGAAACAGGAAATGTGTGATGGTTGACTCTCGAGGCAAATACTTCCCTTGAACACTGAGGCACAACAACGGAAACATGACATGGACCAAAACATGATGATGCAATGGATACTGTGACTTTCGTTGGGTGACCCAAATGAGTAAAGAAACTCAGAGGATTGGTTCAGTGCAAAGGTTCAGCCTATTAAAATATATGTAAATACAAAGTGTCATGTTCAAGGGAGACCGTAAGAGTGACCTGTGATGTTTTGAAAGCTACTTGGCTTGCTTCCTTCAAAATTTTCCCCCATCCAGATAGACAAGTACCTCTTTTTGATTTAACGAGCTCGAGGAGGGTAACACATTCTCGATAAAACTCACCTTCAGTAAGTCCCTCTTCCTTTGTTTAACAAACTGGAAGAAGTAAGGGTTCGGTCCCGTATGGGCCCTTCAATGTATAATTGTTTTAACGAGTCCAGATAAGGAAAACTCGGTGATTTTTCATGTTTGGAGAGTCTCAAAAGAGCTTAAATATGACTCCAGGCTTGTCCTTTTTCATAATGTTAGTCTCATGAGGCCAAAAAAGAGATAAACTACCACTCAAAAGATGCCCTTTCAAACCTTTTGACGAGTGTGAAAGGAAGCATGATCACTCGACAATATTTTCACATTTAGAGAGTCTGAAAATACCTTAAAGACAACTCCAGGGGGTTCCTTTTTCATTTATCCATGCAAGTCTGAAAAATAGATACAAGGTTACTCGGTGCGTTCTCATGTTTTTTCGAGCATGAGAACAAACGAAAGACCATGCTCGTTATTGGTTTCATTTTTACACAAGCTTGAAACAAAATTAAACTATGCTTGTAAATTCCTAATGTAATTTCCAAAGGTAGGGATACCCATGGATGGTTGGTACTCTTCCCCCGGCTTGAAAAGATAGCGGCTTAACTCCAGAATGATAATCAAAGGCTGGAGACATGCCCCCCCAAGCTTCAATTCATTCCCCGACTTTGAGGTTGTCACCAATTTCTATACTAGATGGAGAAAAAGGCTAAAGGTGGATAAAATGAATGTTCAAATATGAGACCTAACGAAAGAATTGACTTGACGGGAGAGGTGATTGTTTCATTTTTTAACGAGCTTGACATAGGAAAAGAACTATGCTCGAGGCTCCAGGTTCAATCCCCAAATTTTTGTTTCATTTTTTAACGAGCTTGCTACAGAGAGGAAAACTATGCTCAAGACCTTTGTTTCATTTTTAACGAGCTTGCCACAGAGAAGAAAAACTATGCTCCAACTATTGTTTCATTTTTTAACGAGATTGCCACAGAGAGGAAAACTATGCTTGTAACCTTCTTGATCATGGCTTCCAAGAGGACAATTCTCTGGAAGGACACCATGTCAAGGAACAAAATTCAGACACGGCTTCTAAGAGATCTTCACTAGATGGAAGAACAATGCTCTGGAAGGAACACATGTCGAGGTTCAGCTATATTGGCAGAAAAGAGCCCCTTTTTTCACAAAGTAAGAAGAATTAATCTTTTCATCAATGGCATTTTCTGGTAGTTGATTGGTTTTCAAAGATGACCATCCTCATAGCCTGCAAGAAGACCATCACAGTGGAAAATACTGCCAAGCTCTTCTTCAAATGAGTGTGGGTCCATTTTGGGATACCACATACCATAATTTATTATCAGCACAACAGGTTCCTCAACACATTTTGGTCGAGTCTTTGGTCATTGTTGGACACCAAGCTCACTAAATCCACTACTTTCCACCTCCAAACCAATGGCCAAATAGAGGTCATCAATCATATGATTGTGCACATCCTGCGCATGTACAACTCTAAGCATCCACATACCTGGGATGAGAGTCTCCCCTATGTTCAACACAACTACAATAGGGCTCTCCATAACTCCACCGACCACAACCCATTTCGGGTAGGGATGGGATTCCAACCCTTGGGTCCCATTGATGTTGATTTACCTCTTGTCACCACACAGACAGAATATTACCGTGTTTAGTCTGAGACTGACAAAGCCATCAGATTCATTGAGCGGATTCAATACATCCACCAACAACTCCATGATATTTTTCAAAAAGCTAATGCTAAGTACAAGCAGCGCCATGATCAACACAGGGTACCACACCAGTTTCAGATGGGAGACAAGGTATGGTTACATTTGTAGAAAGAGCACCTTACATGGGCCCATTGGAATCTCCTCCCCCTTCGCTATGGGCCTTACACTATCACCAAGGTTGTGGGTAGCAGTGCTTTTGATCTCAACACTCCACCCTTCCTGCACCCAGTGTCCAATGTGGACCTTCATCAACCATATTTTCCACCCTTATTGGACACCTCAAAGATCACAGAATAGTTGACACCAATAGAGATCAACCCTGACTGCATGGAACATGCATCCATTGATCAGATAGTGGACACACAAGTCAAGGGAACTCACCAGAAGAGGATCCAACTTTATCAGGTTGTCAAGGCAAGGTAGCTCCTACACCAAGGCAAGTGGCTCACCTAGGGCCAAATTCAGCAGACGTTTCCTCACTTGATGGGGGAACTCAATGAAATGGAGACCATTACTTTCTAATGTGGGAGGATTGATCCAGGTGGATATTGGTGGTCACCCACCTATTCCAACTGGCTCCTCTTCACAATTTTTAGTTCAACACATTCTTCTATACTTCTTTGTAACTATGGGCTCTACACTTCTAGGGTTGTTTGAAGCCCTACACATCTTCTAGGTGGATATTGGTGGCCACCCACCTAATCCAACTAGCTTAGTTTGGAAGTTTTCATGTCAGTACATATTTCTGTACTTCGAGGGCTGTTTTGGGGCCCTAAACAATGTTTTTTTGGCATGCCATAATCAAACTATAGACAGAGTCAAAGTTTGATGGCGTAATGTGTATTTCTTTATGTGCAATTATGCACTAGTTACTCCACTTGCAACTCCTTTTTATCTCTCATCCATCTGGGTTTTCCAAATAAAATTTTCAATGAATCTATGAGCACCATCTACCCTTTTCAACACTTGTACAATTTTCTCCTCTGTGACCAATAATTGATCGTCCAAATCACACAATGCTAAGGGACTTCTTTCAATTTTATCCAAGTGGTATGGGTTGTCACACAATAGATTGTCTAATTTGTTTTCATCTATAAGAATACTATATCCATCAACAACAACTGACTCACTAGATGATTCCATGCAATCTTTACTTACCGTAGATTGACATGTCAAATGATGGGACTCATGTGTACTATCACCGCCAAAATCAACCTCTCCTTTGGCATCCTCCATGCATGTGTACTATCATGAGCATCACTACTAAGGTATGATGTTGAATCATCAACATCGGTTAATTGGGACACTTCACCATATGTGCCATCAACCTATCCACCATCTGCGATAATGTTATGGGCCTCATAGGACAATGCTAAAGGTGTACTAGATGTTGTTGTGTCATCATCCTTAATTTTAGAAGCATCAAAATATTTAGAAACTAGTACCTTTTTCCTTGGAACCTTCACCTTCTTGCTCACTGATACTTGGGGTTCATACCACTCAAGATGTTTGATAGTGTAAAAATCCTTGAATGACATGGCTATGTGAAATTCCTCATTAAGCACCATATATTCCCTCAAATAATCTGCGAACTCCTCATCATGTCCTATATGTCCTATTTTTTGCCCCTTTGAACCACTAACTCCATTGTTCCCTACATTGTTTTGATGGCTTGCCATAGCCAAGCTTGTATACCCTCATGGGATGGGAGGATCACAAGCTATGATACCAATGTAATGAACCTATCTACTGTTGTCCAATTTTTTCTTGTTGATGTAACAATTATTGTGCATTTTTTGAGTGTTGACATTCGTCAAACACTTAGGTTGTAGGTGTCGCTTCACCGCTAAAACTCCCAATTTACTGATGTTGGTGTTTTAAATGAGTTTATGAGTATTATGGGTGGTTCACATATAATATAAATGTTTCAAAAATAATCCTTTAATTACAACAAGGTTATACAAGAGCAAACATATAAAGACTGATATGAAAATGGGTAGAACTCATGCACTACATTATCTAAACTGAAAATATCATAAAGTTCAAGACCACTTTCATATTCCAAGAATCTTTATTAACAATTCTTATAACATGGAAGTGAACTGAACCAAACACATAATTTGAAGAACATAACTTGCATAATCATACATGAGCAAACAAAATTACATGAAAGCAATAATAAGATCCATACAACAATGACTGTCTCTGGGTCCACTTTCAACCAGTGATACCGCTCTTATAAAAACTCAATAATTACTGAAAGTACAAATAATATAGCTTTACATTACAAGAGTCGAAGACACCCTTTGAATCTGCTTCTCTGATGCAGAAAAGGAGATCAACCTTGTGATCCTCTCGAAAAACTAAGAAGGATGAGTATAATATTGAATATGTTTCGTCACAGTGCATCAGACGCCCCTTGACACACGAAACAAGGAAATGATAAGAAAATACATTGCTTGGATGTCGAAAATGACTTCAAATATGAACTCCTTGCCAAAAATCGTGTAAAAAAGACTATAAACACAACTATGTTTTACTAAAGTGCCTTAGACTCCCTTCAATATACGAAACCATACATAAAATCCTTCATTGTCTCGAAACTCATGCCAACATAAATAACCTAGCACAAGAGTTCTCGGAACAAATAGACTATTGGTGTGTTCTCTCAACATAAGGATACCTTACACACAATGTTGTGTGTAAACTTGTGACTCTCGCATCCTCAAGATGATTTACAATGGCAGGGGGGCACCTCTTTATGTAGGTGAGGCCCTCTCATTCGACCTCAACCACTTATTAATGAATAAGTTACAAAATGGTTACATAGTTGGGCCATATGCTAACTATTGTTATATATTTAAAACCCTCTTAATACCAACCCACTTCTTATGAGTCCTCATGGCATAACTTTAGAGTGGAGTCTTTTTTTATGAGAGAGGTTGTTATAATATATATTAATATATATTTAACAAGAGCTCTTAATATGAAACCTGTGCACATGTCTTTTATTAGAGTGCGGCATATGTTATAACAAACCCACATAAATATAACACCCCGTGGCTTATGGATGAGCGCACACATATTAATGAGCTAGTTGATATTGTGTTGAGCCCCCGAGCGAACATATAAGAATGGTCTCCGTCCTGTGATAGCACCGAGGGTCGGGGCTACGTCTCGGCCCCTTTTCTCCGCCATATAATAAATGTAACTACCTTATAATTAATACTTTCCATATATAGAACATGTGTATGGCGCATTGGTATCAAGCTTAGTGCGGAGAGGCTTAGTGCGGAGAGATCTGGAGTTCAATTTCGTTTTCCTCCAACAAACATTTAAACGAATTGAAACCAATTTCCCCAATGGGAGGCTTCCATGTGGCAACTTTTCAACAGAAATCCGTGACACTTGTCAACTACTAATTGGTGTTGATTGTACCTGGCTCTACCACTGCATAGCAGCCACGTGTGTCAGTGGGGATGTGCCACGTGTCACTCTTGCAATGGTGACATGTGTCAACTTTGACTTTTTCCATTTGACCAAACTTTGACCTTGCATAACTTTTGCATGCAGATTTTGTTTAAGGCGTCATTCATGTTGTTGGAAAGCTGACAACGAGCTCTACATGATGATGTCATTTTTTAGTGAATTTGAAACACTTGAATTTTGAGCATTTTCTAGGTCCATCCTGTCCATCCTGATCATCTGGAGTATAGGATCCACCTAGATCCTATATCGTGGCATATTTTCATTGGTCTCCTTTGCCATGTGTCAAACAAAAATTGGTGTAACACCCCAAGGTCGAGCTCTTGCTGAATTGTAATTATTTTTATAGGCTGGTGAGCCAAGTGTTTATAAGCTGGAAGACTTATGTGTTTATTAGACCGGAGAGCCCAGATGCTAAGGCCAATGAGCCTGATTTTGTATATTCAAATACTCACATCATTAATAAAATTATATCGATGTGTGTAGACCGACCATGAAGAAAGAGTTATGGGGACTAAGCTCCACTAGGTAGGGTAAGGGAAGGGGCTAATCTAGAGGACTTACTTCTAAAGGAATAATATTATATTATTATTTCCTAAAGGCTAAGGTTGACATAATCTGTGTTGCCCTAAGTTCCCGGGGAAAGGGAACAAGTGTTAAGTGGAGCTCATACAGCTTCAGGACGACATGTGTCAACCTGGGTGCATGTAGTTTATAGCTGGGAAAGCCATCTCATTGGGGGGTTCCTTCGCCAGTCTTGCGTTCCCTCACCATTCTCGCGACCCTCACAATTCTCACAAGTCTGGCATAACCACTGGTTCACGCATTGAGCCATTACTTTCATCATCGATCTCTGCATATATCACACACCTCTGGAACCTGCAGGCACTGTGAACTATCCCGTACCTTTCCTGTGAAGTACAATGCGCCTGTACTTTTCTCGAGTCTGTACTGTGCATTAACAATTTGTTGTTGCTTCCAACACAGTTCCTTGACTGAGCGTAGCTTGATTCCATCATCTAATCTATATCGAGCTTTGTTGTTGCCATCACCCTTACTGGAATTGACTTAGGAGTTGAACTAAAGAATCAGGTTGTCAGGCTTGTGGTTTGAAGAGGCGGGTTGTCAAGCCCGTGAACTGAAGAAGTAGGTCATTAGGCCAGTAAGAAACTCTCTACAAGTGAGAGAGGTTGTTGGGGAATTGATTTTCCCAAAGGGATCCCAACGACAGTTATAGTGCTCTGAGAATTCCTATCTGGCCTGTTGCTGAAGCCCTGGAAGAGAAGTGGGGTAGCCGAAGGATTGTTGAGCAGAGAAGGGGCAGACTTCCTGGGGTGGGACATGCATGTGGGGAATGAGAGGCTGTAGGTTGTTAGTGTGAGCTGGCTCCTAGGAGAGAATCCTTCCCGTTGATTTGTGAGACTTCTTGTTTCCCTTGCCAAGCCTAGGAATCCCTTACCCAATGGAGTTTAGTCCTAGCTCGGGGTGACCCACTAATGAACGTGATGAGTAGCGTGGTCTAAGGCTGGGAGGTTTGTGGAAGGTCTACATGCAATTGGTGGTCATCTATTAAAAGATAAGTACCAAATCTCTATTGATTATATGCTGTGTAATTGTATATGTGTTATAATTGATGAATAATGCCTGGATATATCATATATGTTGTATGTGTAGGCTTAATGTTATTTCTACATTAATCTGTGTATTATTAGAATATGTTGTCTGTATGCATTGCATGTATGTTTTAATGTTGTCTCTGCATGAATAGGTGTATGAACAGAATGCTATAATTGTCTAAATTGCATTAGATAGATATGTATATAAATATATATGGTATCAAAGCATGAAAGTTATTCGGTGGCATGGCCTGGCCGGTTGGTTTAAGGTCGGGGATGTCACAAATTGGTATCAGAGCAAAGAGAGACGTCCAGGAAGTGATGTTGCCCGACCTGTTGGTGGCTGGGGACGTCACAAAATGGTATCAGGGCCCAATGTTCCAACACTAAGCCTAGATGGGCCATGTTAGTGGAAGTTGGAGAAAAAGTTTGGAAAATAATTATTGTTGAAATGGACAAAATTCAAGTTCAGAGCCCATGGTTTCAACACTGAACCTAGATGGGCCACAAACGAGGAATTCAGAGTAAGAAGTCCAGAGAATTTTGATGTACAGAGTGCCAGAAGGGTGTTGAAAGAATGCTTGGACTATGTTTAGAAGCACAGGAGCTATAACAATTTAAGAAATAACCACAGAGAAAGAAACCACAACATTCGTGGTGTTGGGCCGTAGGATCTATTCAGGAGAAGGAGGATCCTTTACAACCATCAGATCTGGAGAAAGTTGCAGGAGGGTTAGCCTACAAGTGCTTCGAAATTCATGACTTCGATGAAGGTTATGGGTTATAAGAGAAAAAGGGGCCGAAGCCAAAGTTTCAAAGTCCCGAAGAGGTTCTACACCGTAGATCCGAGGGGGTGGGAAAGTGTTGACCGTTGGATCGACCGACGACAGATCAGAGCCGTCAGATCTACGCACAAGTGGTTGTGAGCCGTAGATCTCACGACAGTTCATAAATTCGGATTTCAACATTGGGAGAAACGAGGTGTGCTAAGGTGAAATCTCCTGAAGTTCAAAGTCCTGAAGTGACGTGGCATGATGACATCACCTAGGGTGATGTGGACTTCCTAAGTTCTGCCATGTGTCAGTCGGGATGGTACTTTTGATGACCTTGTTGGACCAAAAACAATCTGACACGTTGGGCCACGTGCCATCACCTTAAATGTCGACAACTGTACTAGGTGAACCCTGGAAGGTAAGGAAGTTTGGGAGTTCGGTGTTTGGGAGAATTGGGGTGTGCAAGTGTAAACATTGTTGAAGCCCGAAGTTATGAAGTGACATGACTTACTGACGTCACTCGAAGTGACATGGACACATGGGATGTGTGCCATGTGTCAGTGAGTTAAGAACCTTTGGAAGATTGAAATGCCAGTTAGAATGTGACACATGTCACCCGTCTGATTGGGCCATGTGTTTGCTTCTAATATTTCGCCACATGGCCCTCCTTTCGAGCTTGGATGGTGGGGTCCCTGATGGTCACAGTGGACGCATGGTGCCAGATTGTGAAGTCCGGAGACTTGACACTCCAGAAGAAATGATTCATGATGGAAAGGGAGGAAGAAATCCCCGAGGTTTCGTAGCGTTGAGGTAACGTGACATAATGACGTCATTGGGGGTGACGTGGAAGTATTCAGAGATTTGCAGTTCGAAAGTTTTGGGGTTTGCATATGCGAAATCCTCCGAAGTCCCGGGGCCCCGAAGCTCCAAAGTCCTAGAGCCCTGAAGATGAGAGTTATTTAGTGAATCTCAGTTGTTGGATGCTGGGAAGACATGGACCGTTGATCCACCCTACTTCGCAAGTTCGCCAATTTGACACTTCGGAGAATTTGTTACGATGTGCTTTGGATACCGCCGAAGCCCGGAGTTCTGAAGCTCCTATCCACCGTAGATCGAAGCAAGGAATGTGGACCGTAGGTCCACTGTTCTTTGCGTATTTTATAGTTAGTTGTTTTGGGATGTTTGGGAAGCGTGGAAAAAGGGAAACCTCCGAAGTCCCAGAGCCTGAAGTTTCAAGGCTTCAGATAAGCACCTAGTCATTAGCACTGGGTCACAGCCGTGGTCACATGCAAACCAAGGGCTGAAGAAAAAGGGGCTAGCGCCCGAAAATTGTTGCAGAACAGAGCTAGGCATAAAGATAGAAGCCCGAGGGGTTCTTGATTGACCAAGACCCACTGAAAATGGAATCTGATATTTTTTTTGTTGAATCGGATTGGTTTGTTCTGGAAAATTATTAAAGTCCAATAGCCTGACAAAATTTCGGTTGACTGCACATTTTGCAGAATTAACAATTGACAGAATCGAACCGAATTGTTCCATGGTGCAGAGAAATGGAGGAGGCACAGGATGCTTACAGTTCGGATAATGAAGCTAGAGGAATGAATGTCCACTTGGGAATTGAAGGAACAAACTCCAATGGGCATGGAGAAGAAATAGATAAACAAGTGAGCATGATGAAGCTCATAAAAAATTTGCAAAAAGATTTCCAAATTCACCAGATAGATAATGAAAGGCTTAAGAAAGCCTAGGAGCAATAGGAAGACTTTAACATGAAGTTGATGCAGAGCCTGGAAAGAATCGAAAATAATTTGGATAAGGAGAGTGGCTCAAGCAAATCAAGAAGTCACAGGACCCTGAGAAGAAAGGAAGATCAAGGAGTGTTAGCAGATATCACCGTCACTCCCCGAAGCATTCCAATAAGAGAACACACAACAACTCAAGTCCATCCCCTTTCAGGAAGCATAAGAGGTTAGGGGTGGATGAGCTACGAGGAGAAATGAACAAAATCAAACCTCCTAAATTCGATGGTGAGCACAAGAAGGATTAAAATGCAGAGACATGGTTGCTGGGCATGAGAAAGTATTTTCAATTGCATAATTATTCTTTTCATGCAGAAGGAAGGATTTTCATCTATCAACTCAAAGGAAAGGCATCCATGTGGTGGGATCAACTTGTGCAGGTGCAACACATTAAAGAAAAAAATGTTACTTGGAGGGAATTCAAGAAGTATTTCGAAAAGAAATACTTGAGTAAGAGATACTATGACAAGAAAATGAAAGAGTTCTTTGAACTCAAGCTTGTGAGTATGACAATAGATGAATATGAAAGAAGGTTTTTAGAATTGTTGAAGTATATTTCTTTCATTAAGGATGAGACAGTTAAGATTCAGAGGTATCTGAGTGGTTTTCCATCATCCATCCGTGACAAAGCACAATATGATGATCCCAAAACATTGGAGGAGACCATAAGGCGAGCTAAATGCCTATATGATCAGCAAAAAGCAAGACCAACTTTCCAAAAATCTTGGGAAGACAAGAAGAAATTCAAGATGGATCAGAGGAAGAAGGGAACTAAGCCACCATTCTTTAGAAATAATCCTCAGGGACAACCAACTTCTAGAGAACCCAGAACGATTGAGACAGGGGGTCAAAGGCCAAGGCAAACACCTATCAAATGTTGGGGTTGTAAAGGAGATCATATGTTTATAGATTGTCCTCACAGAGGTGAAAAAGTGAGGACTGTTCACAATGTACAATGAGCTGAAACAATGGCGGACATGGGAAGAAATGTACCAAGGATCTATGCATCCTTGGACAACAGTCAAGCAGAGTATCAGTCACATATGATTGAAGTGGAAGGTATGATCAATAACCATGCCTTTACTATTTTAATTGATTCAAGAGCTAGTCATAGTTATATAGATCCTAATATGGTGGAACGTTTGCAATTTCCAAAAAGCAAGCATGAAAAATCTTGATTGGTGTAGCTGGCTACTAGAGCCAAAATAAAATTTAATGAGATGGTTAAGTTATGTCTTATGGACATGAATGGACTGAGCACAAGGGTAGATTTGAACATCTCACCTTTAGGTTCCTATGACTGTCTAATTGGGATGGATTGGTTGGACCAACACCATGCCATCTTAGACTGTCATAACAAGGAATTTACTTGATTGGATGAGGAAGGGAACCTAAGGAAAGTGCATGGAATTCCTAGGGCAGTGACCATCAAAGAAATTTCAGCAATGTAGCCGAAGAAGTGTTACAGGAAGGGCTGCCAAATATTTGCATCTCATATGGAAGAAGCACCTAAGGATAAGGTGCCAAATCTGGAGAAACATGAAGTCATGGAATATTTTGAAGATGTGTTCAAGGAGGTACCAGGACTACCCCCAAAGAGAGATATTGATTTCTCTATAAATATGATGCCTGGAGCAACTCCAGTATCAAAGACTCCTTACAGAATGAGTACACTGGAGTTGAAGGAGTTGCAAATGCATCTTGAAGAGCTTCTGAAGAATGGGTATATACGCTCAAGTGTGTCACCTTAGGGTGCCCCAGTCTTGTTCGTGAAGAAGAAATATGGGACATTGAGATTCTGCATCGATTTCAGACAGTTGAACAAAGTGACTATAGAGAAAAATTATCCGTTACCAAGGATTGATGATCTCTTCAATCAATTGAAGGATGCAATGATATTTTCAAAGATAGATCCCAGGTCAGGATACCATCAGGTAAGGATTAAAGAGGAATATATTAGCATGACTACCTTCAGAACAAGGTATGGTCATTATGAGTTCACAGTGGTGCAATTTGGGTTATCAAATGCACCAGTTGTTTTCATGTGCTTAATGAATGGTGTTTTCCAAGAATATTTAGACAAGTTTGTGATTGTCTTTTTAGATGACATCCTTGTATATTCCAAGTCAGAAGAAGAGCATGAACATCATTTGAGGATGGTGTTACAAGTGCTAAGAGAGAATTAGTTGTATGCCAAATTGAGCAAGTGCTCATTTTATCAAAACATAATTCACTATTTGGGGCATATCATATCTGAAGAAGGAATAGCAGTGGACCCTGAAAAGATAGAAGCCATTAGAGGGTGGAAAACACCTAAGAATGTGACAAAATTTAGATCCTTCATGGGTCTATCTGGCTACTACAGAAGGTTCATTGCGGGGTTTTCGAGAATAGCTCATCCCATCACTTCCTTGCAAAGGAAGGGGAAGAAATTTCAATGGAAAGAAGAATGTGAAAGAAACTTCCAGAAATTGAAGCAATTATTAACTAGTTCTCCATTTTTAAGGATTGCAGATCCAAATGAAGATTTTGTGGTGTGCACAGATGCGTGAAAAGAAGGACTTGGAGGAGTCCTTAGTCAGAACAGATTTGTGATATGTTTCGAGTCCAGGAAATTGAAAGAGCATGAAAGGCTCTATGCCACTCATTATTTGGAGTTGGCAACCATAGTGCACGCCTTGAAGAAGTGGAGGCACTACCTCATGGGAAAGAGGTTTGATTTGAGGGTAGACCATAATGGTCTGAAATATTTGTTTGATCAGCCTACTTTGAATGCTAGGCAAAGCATATGGTTAAAATTCCTCTATGAATATGACTTTGATATAAAACATATCAAGGGGATAGAGAACAAAGTGGCCGATGCACTCAACAGAAGAGTGCATGAGTTGCATGCTATAACCATTAACATGTACCAATCATATTTGAAAGACAAAATTGTGGAGAATGCAAAAGTTGATTTGCAATACATGGAATTGGTAACAAAATTGCAGCAAGGTAAAATGCAACAAAACGTTGAGGATTATGAATTGAGAATTGATGGAATTCTCTTGTTCATAAAATTTTTTTATGTACCCAATTCTCTTGAATTGAGGAGTGCGATTTTAAAAGAAATACACAATGTACCTTATGCAGGACACCCAGGATATCAGAAAACAATTTCAACGGTCAAGAGCTAATATTATTGGCCAAGCATGAAGAGGGAGATTGCTGATTTTATTTCCAAATTCTTGGAGTGTCAAAGGGTCCAGGCTAAGCATAGACACCCAGCTGGGTTACTACAACCATTACCCATTCCTTAGTGGAAGTGGGAAATGGTGACAATGGATTCATCACAATATTTCCCATAACAAGCAAGCAACATGATGCAATCATGGTGGTGGTGGACAAACTTACTAAAACTTCCCATTTCATTGCTATGAAGGTTACTCATAAGGAAACCAATGTTGCTAATATTTATATGAGGGAAGTAGCACGCTTGCATAGCATACCCAAGATAATTGTGTCTGAGAGAGACCCAAAGTTTACCTCAAAGTTTTGGAAGGGATTATTCAAAGGGTTCAGAACAAATCTGAACTTCAACACAGCCTATCATCCTGAGTCTGATGGGAAAACAGAAAGGGTGAACCAAGTGATAGAAGGTATGCTAAGGATGTATGTGATGGACAAACCATCTAAATGGGAATATTATCTACACTTGGTAGAATTTTCCTACAACAATGGGTATCAAGCATCACTGAAGATGAGCCTGTTTGAAGCACTTTATGGCAAAAAGTGCAACACCCCAGTAAGCTGGGATAGCCTAACTGATAGGGAAATGGTTGGACCAGAGTTGCTCAAGGAAATGGAAGAGAAAATGTTGAAGACACAACAGAATTTGAAGGCTTCCCAAGACAGGTAGAAAAGATATGCTGATAAGAACAAAACTCACAAGGATTTTACAGTAGGGGATCATGTTTTCTTGAAGGTGAAAGCCAACAAAAGTTCCTTGAAGTTGGGAAACTATTCCAAGTTGGAAGCCAGATATTGTGGGCCATTTGAAATCCTAGAGAGGATTGGTCCAGTAGCATATATGCTTGCATTGCCTGCATCTATGTATATACATAATGTGTTTCATGTCTCATTTCTTAAGAAGTATATACCTGATGCTAATCATGTTATTGATTGGAATGTGATTTAGGTGGAGCAAGAAAACACTTTTCAGGTGCATTTGGTGCACATACTAGACTGGAAAATCAAACAACTCTGAAATTGAGCCATAGGGATTGTAAAAGTTCAGTGGACTTGGTACGGTTCTGAGGACGCAACACGGGAGCATAAAGATGCTATGTGGGTAGAGTACCCACATATTTTTGAAGATTTTGGAAATCTTGTTGTTGCTGTGTAATTAAGTTGCACTGAGGACACTGCAAAAATAAGAGGAGGGGATTGTGGCACCCCAAGGTTGAGTCCCTGCTGAATTGTAATTATGTTTATAGGATGGTGAGGTAAGTGTTTATAAGCTAAAGACTTATGTGTTTATTAGGGCGGAGAGCCGAGATGCTAAGGCTAATGAGCTTGATTTTGTATATGTAAATACTCACATCATTAATAAAATTACATCGCTGTGTGTAGACCGACCACAAAGAAAGAGTTATGGGGGAATAAGCTCCACTAGGTAGGGTAAGGGAAGGGGCTAAGTGTATATGAATAGGGGCTAAGCTAGAGGGATTACCTCTAAAGGAATACAATTATATTATTATTTCCTAAAGGATAAGGTTGACATAATCTATGTTGCCCTAAGTTCCCGAGGAAAGGGAATGAATGTTAAGTGGAGCTCATGCTGCTTCAGGAAGACATGTGTCAAACTGGGCGCATGAAGTTTAGAGCCGGGAAATCTATCTCGTTGGGGGGTTCCTTCACTAGTCTTGCGTTCCCTCACCATTCTCGTGACCCTCACGATTCTTGCAAGTCTTCCATAACCATTGATTCACGCACTAAGCCATTGATTTCATCATCGACCTCTGCATCTATCACGCACCTCTGGAACCTACAGGCACTGTGAACTATCCCATACCTTTCGTGTGAAGTACAATGCACCTGTACTTTTCATGATCCTGTACTGTGCCTTAATGGTTTGTTGTTGCTTCCAACATAGTTTCTTGACTGAGTGTAGCTTGCTGCCATCATATGATCTATATTGAGCTTTGATGTTTCCATCACCCTTACTGGAATTGACTTAGGATATGAGTTGAAGAAGCAGGTTGTTAGTCCTATAAGAAACTCTCTCCAGGTGAGAGGTTGTTAGGGAAGTGATTTTACTAGAGGGAGCCCAACGACAGCTATAGTGCTATGAGAAATCTTGTCTGGCTTGTTGTTGAAGCCATATAAGGGAAGTGGGGAAGCCGAAGGACTGTTGAGCAGGGAAGGGGCACACTTCCTGGGGTGGGATAGGCATGTGGGGAATTAGAGGCTGTAGGATGTTAGTGTGAGCTCCTGGGAGAAAATCCTTCCTATTGATATGTGTGACTTTCCTGTTTCCCTTTCCAAGCCTAGTAATCCCTTGCCTAATGGAGTTTAGTCCCAGCTCGGGGGTGACCCACTGTTGAGCATGATGAGAAGCGTGGTCTATGTTGGACA